>NW_010587525.1:213694-229469 GCF_000705375.1 Tinamus guttatus | reverse complement strand
TCTGAGGAGAGAAAGGGACTGATGTGGCTACTACTGCTCCTGTGGCCAAAGGGCCATCGCGGGTGGTGGTGGTGTGACATGGGGCTGGCCTGTCCAAGTCCATTGGTGACACTGCAGCCTGGCCATGTCTGGAAGGGACAGCCACACACTGACACCTTGTGATGGACAAGAGGAAGAGCAGCTCAGCTGCATGGCCTAGCAGCCGATGTTACTGTTGGATTCATGTGTAACTACAGTGGGATGCTCTTATTAATAAGATACTTTTAGGACCTGGCACCCACCATGAGATCTTTGTAGGCATGTCTAGGTACATGGCAGCTCAGCATCTTCCCAGACACAGCCACACGGTTGCTGTTGGCCACAAGATTTGTGCTAAGGGTCCTGTCCCAAATGCTTTTGGAAAACATGTGTTGCATCTTGTTGTGCCTGTCCCTCAGAGTCCCTCAGCTGCCAACGTGTCCCAGAAGACTTGGGATTACAGGGCAGGAGGGTTCCTGGCTAACCTCAGGACCAAAAGTAGTGGAAAGTCACTCTTCAATATCTGTCAGTTCTGCATGTGGCTCATCTGACAGCACTACCTGGATCACAGATGCTATCAGTCCTGAGTGTTGCAGATCCTTTTCATCTGCTGTTTACTGTTTGATTTTATTTCTCTCATCTCAGAACAGGGTGGAGGTTTGTTGTTTTCCCTCACCATCAGTTTCTGCAGTTTGGAGGCAAACTCTTATTGGCTGGTCACGTCTGATCTCTTCCTCATTGCTTGTTTTGACCACACAAGCCAGTCCCTGGGCAAGCGGCACGGGGACGAAGTGGAGACCACGAACACGGCGCTGTCCGCCCACCAGCACCTCGCTGCGCTCCAGGCACTGCCGGCTCTGAGCCCCAGGGCGACCCTGTTCAGAACAACGTGCATTCCCCAAGCGGTGCGCCGCCAAGGATATTCAATATTTCTTGACTGATTCTTCAAAGCTGGACTGTAAAAGCCACCATAACATTATTTCTCCCCTGCTGATTTGGTGCTTAGGCCTTTTATTTGCTCAGCAAATTCTCACCCAGTGCAAAAAGCTCAAATGAAGACTTCAGTAAAGCAGCTGGTCCTTCCTGGGTGCAGAGTCTGTGCTCTGATCCCTGTCTGTATCCGACCAGGAGGCAAGGAGAGTCCCACAGTCAAAGGGCACAAATGGATCCCTGCTGCCATCTAGGAACTGCTGGTGCGAGGAAGTCCTGGTTCTACTTTGCCAGATGCAAATACCTTTCCTGGGGAGTCTAAGAGCAAGTGTTAGAGCTGGCAATGGAGACAGCGGCACTGGAATGGGTCACACCAAGGCTCCTACTGGGTTTTGGACTGCTGTGGGAACAATCCTGGGATTCAAAGATAAAATTTCCATTTTTATTATTTTAGCTACTGATTTGCTGATGCTTCTCACAGCAGAAAACCCCTGAGCTGGCCATGGCTGGTCAGAGGTTATCTGGAAAGGTTTTCAAAATGTTAAGTCCTGCAATAGCAAGAAGCTAAGGGAAGAGGCAGGTACAGCTGTGGGAAAGGAGAGTTTTGTTATTTGCAAATTTGAATTTGGATGCTCAGGGGAGAAGAAAAATCTTCAGGAAAACAAATTTGAACCATTTTATTTTTCTCTTTCCAAAAAATATGTTTGGGGGTTTCAAAGCCATGTGTCTTTTGAAGATTCACCCCAAGCTTCCAAGCACTGCCTGTACTGACACATGTGAAATTTTCACTGTGATAACAGGCAGAGGTTGTATTTAGGTGAGGATGGATGTGTAGGAAATGCACTGTGTCCTTGTGTGGGATAAGACTGAAAGAACAGAGTCTGCAGCAGTCCCTGTGGTGGGTCCTGTTCTTCAGCACCCTGTACGGACACTTCAGAAGGTACCATCATACAGCTGCAACAAAATTATAATCCAAGCGTCATTAAGACAGTTTTCCTCCCACTTTATTCTAATGAGGTATTAATTTGAAACAGCAACCTAGAAAAAAAAAAAGTAGAAACCCTACTCATTTCTGTTGGTGCATCAGAACTGATGTTTGAGGGTGTTAGGAGAAATAACAGTACAAACCAAGCATTTGATTCAGAATATCCCAGGGCAGGTTTATTCCCTGCTGGAAGAAGATTCTTTTTTGTTGTTGTTGTTGTTGTTGTTTTTTTTTCAAGGGCCTGGTAAATACAGGTGTCTGTGTGAAGTGGACTGCTCTGGCTGGGAGTGGGACCATGCATGGCCATGGCACAGAGTGGTGTTATGACTCACTGCAGGTTCAGCTGGAGGGAATGACTCCTTATAGCAAACTGCCTCTGTCCTTCCCTGATATCTTGAATTTTGCTGTGTCTGCATAGACTTGCAGAGGAAAGGTGGGGAGACAGGGCATAAGGGTCCTCTGCCAGGCTGGACAGATGTGGATGGATCTGGCTCCCTCCATTGAACTGTTCCCTCCCAGGGAAACTCCTGGATAAAATTGACTGCTAAGTAACAAGGAAGTACCTGGCAGAGCTGGATGGTACATTTCCCTGGTGTTCGTGTCACCTTTGACATTAGTGAAGGGAACCCTTCATCATCCCTACTCGCTTGTTAATCATAGCAGGACGTTTAAACTCAAGGTGCTTTTGTTTTGTAAATGCTCAAACAGATTCCACATTGCTTCTGCTTTGCAGGTGTTCCCTTCCCCAAGCAGTTCCAGCAAGTTTGCACTAAGATCCTCACCCGTCTCTTCCGTGTCTTTGTCCATGTCTACATCCACCACTTTGACAGCATCATCAACATGGGTGCTGAGGCTCACGTCAACACCTGCTACAAGCACTTTTACTACTTCATCAGGGAATTCAGCCTTGTTGACCATCGGGAGCTGGAGCCTTTGGTAAGGATGTCCCAGGGATGGGGAGGTGGAGGGGCTGAGAGCAGCATGGGTTGAATACAACAGGGGTGAATTCACGTGGGTTTGGACCCTGGCCACTGCAGCCTCCCCCTGTGGACTCTCACCAACCCGACCTCAAGAGCTCGACCATGTTTGCTCTCATGTGACTATCACCCTTGGTTCTCTGAGGGAGAGCTTCACAACCCGTGAGTCTTCAAAAACTCCTTAAACCCCGCCTTGTCACAGTTGCCAAGAATCACTCCTTGGCACTCTGACTCAGGACCACCACAACATAGTGGTCCACCTCTATACTGTCTTGGTAACTCTTAAGAAATTTGCAGACCAAAATGTCTTCAGCTAGTTGTGTCCATGTGGCCTTCAAGGATAAGATTTGAATGCAAAAATCTCCTCTCCACAGACCTGAATTTTCCCATGAGGGGACTAATGTTCCAGCTTGAGATCCTAACGTTAAGTTTAATGAGACTAGAGAAAGGCAAACCCCGACAAGGCGCACAGCTTTCACAGCAGCTACAAAGATGGAATTGGAGAGGCCTCCCTGGAGCTCCAAGTTTCCCCATCCTCCCTTGGGAAGCAATTAGACAGCAAGAGTCTTTAGCTACAGCAGGACAAGAAGGGGAGCAGAGACCAGACAGCCCAGGCAAATAAATTAGAAAACCCACATAGCTGTGTTTGTAAGGGAAGCAAGTGTGTCACAGGCAAGGCTGAGTGTGGTCTGACCTAGGCAGGTCACGTAGCAATAGCTAAAACGATTAATTGGGAACCTACTCATTAATATGCTGTGATAGGGGGATGGATTGCAGAAAAGAGCATGTGCAATAGCACAGAGCCAGCGAAGATGAACAGCATGTAAGCCTACAGAGAAAAAAATAGGGACTTTGGTACTAAGTGCTTTAATTTCTTCTCTGCTTTCATTTCTCTCAGTCAATTTTCTGCCTGTCTGCTCTAATCCTGATTTAGAAAGGGAGATGATAACTTAACCAGGGGGACCTGAAGACAACAGCATCTGTGTTAGCTGCTTCATGTAGTTTGATTATGACCTACGTTGTCACGACGGCCTCAGCCATAAAATATGGCAGCTCAGTCGCAGTGTCCTCTGTTCCTTTTCCTCACCACCACTCTTCATGACAAACTTCTTTAGCATTGATTTACAGCCCATAATGGTGTCATCTCCTTTGACTGATGCTTGCTAATGTAAATAATTAACAGCTAATAGCCAAAGGAGAGTCTGGTATTGCTAAATAGGTTTCCAGTGCCAGTGACTCACATGCACAGTGGCATGATTTATGGCTCTGAACGAGTCTCAGATGAATAGGTTCTCCAGTGTGATGAAACCAGGGCTAAACTACAAGGAAGGGAGGAGCATTTATATTGTTGGTATGCTCATGGCCTGGCATCTGAACCCGGCAGCAGACTCAAGCACCTGGAAGACCTTCCTGCAGGCAAGGACTTGCTGTACGTGCGTATGCGAGTGGCCTCGTGCAGCCGGAGAATGGCTGCGTCCTGGATGCACTGCTGGGCTCTGGAGGGAGGGACAAACTGCTGGAGCTTGTGAAAAACTTTCAAAGATCGTCCCTGCTGATGCATGAGTGATAGCAGGACTGTGTTACCCCAGGTCTTTCTGTATAATCCTTTTTGGAGACACTAAGCTGGCAGGAGTTGAGGAGAACTCTGCTTGTGTTTTGGAGCACATGTGGGGATCTGGAGGGTGGCATTTGTGTTGTTTTGGTTGTGCTTCAGCAGTTGTGAGCTCAAGTAATAGGATCAAACCTCTGCAGCATTTTCCACTTGACCTCAGCCCACTTTCCTTTGGCAAATTACTCTCTCCAGCCTGGGAGATTTGCTTCGATCATTCCTTTTCTCACTGGGCTGCACCATAGTTATCTCTATGATTCCTCGTGTTTTTAAGCCCTGATGGATCCTCAACTGACACACAAGCAAAGACAGGCTGCATCTTCCTTCTTTTTAGGGTGGCTAAGATCAACCTCAAGGTTTACGGAAAGGTGATCCATCTTTTGGGTGAGACAAAATGAACTGGCCTTGAGAGCGTCAGTCTCTCTTGATTGCCTCAGTAGACCCTTTGTTGGGGCAGCAGGAAGAGCAAGCATTGACTCACTCTCTTAGCGAAGACCAAATGAAGGAACGAGGGCCCTGGGAGAAGCCGCTCACTCGTTTCCCTGGATGGTGGTTGCGGCTCAGGGCACTGGCAGCGCTGCCGGCCGAGGCGCAACTGGTTACACACTGAGGTAGAGCTGGGGGCATTTCCAGAGCATGAGGAACATCGTGGGCATTCGGGGCTGCTCTGAGGAGCCTGGGGATCCACTGACCACCCCCACCCATCCCACTCCAGGCTGCAGTGGTGGGGTGGGCTGAATGCTGCTGTGAGGGGACATTCACATTCTTCTCGTCCCCTCTTCTTCTTCCTTCTGAGATGTTTGCAGGCACTTCCCATTTGCAGAATGGCTCTGTGGCAGTGCACTGCTTTTTCGTTTCATGGTAGCATTCTGCACTTGAGTGATTTTGTCATCTAAGGAAGCCCTGTCTTTGCCACTCTCCCCTTGATGGAATTCAAAAACAAAGCTCAGCACCAAAGAGCAGAGAATGCAGTTCCTAGCCCCCTTCATCATAGCACTGAAAAGCCTTCCATGTGTTTACTCAAGAGTGACCCTAGTTTTCCAGTCCAGCATTTCTTGGGAGTCACATTCTTCCTTTTCCAAAGAGCAAGAGGCCAACAGACATTAGATCTATTCTGGGAATACTTTTAAGATGTTCAAACATTCCTTGGGGTGGTGGGAGGTTGTCTGCATGCTGTGCAGATTAACAAACTGTGAACCCGATGAGCCAGAGGGAATCAAAGGCTTTCCTCACTACAGCCATGTATCCACTTTGGAAGCTATTAGTGGTGCTTCTTAAGCTGAGAACAAATACTATTTGCCACTTTCTTGGAGCTGGACACCTTTCTAATGTAGAAAACTGTACCTTTCTATTGAAGCCACCTTGTCTGGCTGCTCCATGACTGAGTCAGCAGCAGCACCTGGATCTTTTGACTTCTCTTTCCTTGGACTTGCTTTCAAAGGTAGGACACAGCCAAAACGACCTTGTGCTGTGGAGATCAAGGAGGATCCTAGGAAAAAGCAGCTGACACAAGCAGAGGGGTTCTGGGAGGGCTGGCATGGGAAAGGGTGTAACTATCCTTGAGTTTCCATGATTAATTCCTTGGTGATTTTGTATTTCTACTAAACTGTCTTGTGTGTTACTTTACTGAAATGCTGCTTTTGTATTAACTGCTTCACTTTTCTCTCTCGCCCTTCAATGCAGAAAGAAATGACAGAACGAATTTGCCACTGAAGTGATTTTGGCAGAAAAACACAGCTGACTCATTGAGAGTCCAGTGGGACAAGACACCCTCCCTGTGGTGGGACATTTATTCTAAAAGACTCGCTCTGGTCATTTCCATCCACCAGACTATGAAACCTGCAGAAGAGCCTCTTCAGGCCAGGGCTGAAACCTGAGCTTGTTCAACATCTCTGGACATTTTTTTTAATAGGCCCCAGTGTCTGTCATCTGGCTACTATCTAAAAAAGCCACTGACTACTGGAGAACAAGGCAAGTTTGACTGACTTCTACACTCTCTGGTCTCTAGGACCTTAGCCCTAGGTCTGGTGGTATCCATTCAACTACCCTTCCTCTTGTTTTATCCTCAGCTATATCGATCCCTGAGTAAGATACCTGCTCGAGGGTACTCTGATCCTGGTAGCCAAGATCATCCGTGAGCAGATGTGAACTTGGCTACTGAGTAATGCTTGTTACTATCGCCACATAGACTGGGTTTGTTCCACCTGAGGTCAGCTCTGCAAAGTTGGTGAGGTTTGATCCCAATTACCTTCATGAGCTAATACCCAAAGCACCATTTTTAACTGTGAGCTGTGACTGTCTCCTCTGCCCTGACCAAGTCCTGCTTTACCAAGAGGACCATTACTTCCCCACTCCCCCAAACATTCACACTTTGCAAAGTGGACTTCACGACACTCCAAAATGCACCTAGCATTTCTTCACTAGATGGCCCCATGACAGACGGAGGTAAACTAGGCTGTTTTCCAGGGTCATCAGCCCTGTCTATTCTCCAGACTCAGAAATCAGGATAACAAGTGAGGGAAAGAAACTGTTGCCAAAAAAACAAATAGCATTTCCTGATATGTTGTTTTTGACTCAAAAACAGCAGATGTTGGCTGTAGAAACTGTTATCTTCTCATTAGCCAACTATGCATCATAATTAATTAGGCTGGGAGGGACATCAAGAGACATCTGATCTACCTTGTCCTTCCAAAAAGGCAAGATCTGCTCTACTAAAACCTTGTTCCCTGGGATTTCTTTAGCTTGAGAAAGAAACCACCTCAACTCTATTGGTCTATGTCATTATTCCCTTGAAAGGCATTAGTATCACACTTCAAAATTTCTCCCCTCTATACCTCCAATGCCTATTAACTATTGCTGTTTTTCCTGTGACATCCTCCTTTGATAAGAGGTGAGGTCTTTTTTATTATTATTTGGAGAGTTAAAATCAATTTGTCTGAGCCACAATACTGTTACATTTGTGCTTCCTGGCCTTTTTCCAGAAGAGTTTTCTTTACTACACACATCCAATAATTATAAACAGGGGTTTGCCCACTTTTCAAGAAGGGAGGGGGTATGGCTAGAAAATGTCAATGTTATGTTGGCAGTAAAGTGCACAAATGGATTTTTAGTGCCCAAAGCACTTATTTTGATGTGAAAATATTCTTTTTTTTTTAATCTCGTGTACCAGATTTATATTTTTACATGGAAATAAAAAGGAGCAAAATGGAGACAAAACTAGCAACATACCATTCCAACAATTTTTGTGTAAAATAATGTGTGAAAGTCCAAATGTTTTGGTCTGTTACTCATTAAAGAAACATGAATGAGCCTGGTGTCCGTCACTCTTTCCCGATCCTTCTGTAGTAAGTAAGACACGACAAAAAGGCATTTGCAGTAACTTGGAACAGTGGATCCTCCCCAGGAACTGCAGCACTGATGCACCACAGGGAGAGTTCAGCAATTCCCAGTTTTGCAAAAAGTGAACACAATAAAGAAGACTATAAACAGCTGTTGAAAACTGGCTTCGAGCCCAGCCTCCACCAGCAGAGCCCTGGGATGTGCTGCAAACACTACCCAGGGCCTACTGAAAAAGGCCTGATGGAAGTCCTGATCAAGGACACAAGTCCTAATTTTCCTGGACATAGTTACAGATGTCTGTGCCTGTTGCTTTCCACTGACTGGACAGAGGATTTCAGCTCGTGCTGTTTCTCCCCAGCTTGTATCTCAGAAAGGAGCTTGACAAGGGCTAACATAGCTGGTCAGTGTTCCCTCTTCCCAGCTTTTCACTGCCATCCCATACAAAGGTATATTTGCAGTGATGCTCACTACTTTTTCCAAAGGTGTTTGCTTTCTGGGATCTGTGTTGGAGCATCCTCATATAAAGAAGAACCACAGGCACAAACTGCTGTATAGTGCAGAGGCAGGAGGTCTCTATAGCTCTACCAGGAACCTGCTGAGTTCTTGAGAAATGAGGCCTGTTTGGAATTCAAACCCAGCAGCCCTCCCAGCTTCTCGTAATCAGGAAATTTTGGACTTGTGGAGAAACTGTCTCAGCACCAGGGCCTAAGGGGAGATCTGGTAGCAGCTGTGCAGCTACTTGAAGGTGAGGCACAAAGACAACAGTCAACCTCTTCTCAACAGCGACAGTGGCAAGACAGGGCAAATGGCCACAGTAGTGACTTGAGATGTTCAGGAAGAGAATACACCTCAAGAGGGTGCTGCAGGGAGGAAGAGTATGGCCAAGAGGCCACAGAGGTCCCTGCCAACATTTCAATGATTCTTTTACATCCTAAAGAAGACATTGCATCAGAACTTCTGTGTTTAACAAGACTCATTGTGAACAATGCTCATTAAACAGCCACTTGCTTTTATTTTTGCCCTCCACATTATCCTCTGGCAAAGAGTTCCATCAGGCAGTTTTGCATTACATATTAAAAATGGGAAGTTTATTTTGTTTATTTTTAAATATATGCCTGAGGATTTCAACCCTCTCACTTGGGAGAAGCAGTGAATAAGTGTTTCCTGTTTACCTGCTCTGAACCACAGAGCTCCCACAGATTCCTGTGGAGCAGAAAGCACTGAATGTTCCTGAAAGACCCAGCCATAGGCTTGTCTCAGGCAGCAAATTTTTAAAGCATTTAAAAGTGTTTTTTTATTTTCTTTTCTTTTCAACTTGGTTTTCCCAAGGAAACAAAGCTCACCGAATGTGCTATGACAACTGCATCCTCATTAATTCTGGAAGTGGTATATGCAATGAAAGTCTGCACTGCGTTCTGCAGATGAGCGCTACCAGCTTATGATAGACCAGAGAGCCCATGTGAGAGACCATCAAAGCCAAGCAGGTTCACAGGCTCCCCACTGACTGGATTCCTTGTTAGCCATTAAATGTTGTGCAGCAAATTCTGTTACATGAATGAAAACATCTTGTAGCAAGCAAGTCATCTGCGCTGTTCAAGATTTGAGTCTGAATAAGGAGAAAAACCATGTTTGCAAGCACTGTCCAACCCAGAGGGGGGCTGCATGCAAGGGCTCAGTAATTTTGCCCTCTTTCCCCCAGATTCTTGCCAACGCGACGCTTATGCAACGTGGAAGGCAGATCTTGGACCTCTGTGTTCATGGTTTCCCTTTCGCTGGCATTAGCTGCTCTGTCCAGGGCCTTGCTCCCCTCAAGGTCTTCACCACATTCAACCATTCACTTGATGGCTTTAGTCTCCACTGAGAGTCCCCATCTCGCTGGAGGGGAGCAGGGGAGCTGTGCATGTCTGAGCCTCTTGGCTGAATTACTACCACTTTTATAGGGCTAGGAATGAAGCACCAATGCATCCCTGTAGGACCATCCATTGCCAGAAAGGTCTATCTGTCTCCTTCCAAGACATTGAGATATTCCCCTGTTGCTCATCTATCTCAGTGCCTCCCAGCCTGGGCTGTTTTATGCTCGAGTACAGCACAGACGTTTATTAAGTAGGAAGCACAAAGTGTATCTAAGTGAAACAACTTCTTTTGGGAGGCTGAAGGGTGCCCATGAGGACTCAACTTCCCTAGAGCTTCAACAACCTGGCACATTTTGAGAGCAGGCAGTGCCCAGAAATAGGTTAAATATCTGTGCAGCTCTTGTTAGCCACAGCTCCTTGAATGACTCATTGGCTCGGCTGGCTGTGGGGTCCTGGGACTCAGATGTCCCTTTGCAAAGTCGCTGGATTCTCCTGGTGGACAGGAGACATTCCGGGCAGATGTCAAGGCTGACCCACACCACCATGGACCCATAGAAAGGGTGGCCACAACACCAATGATGTGGGGCCAAGGAAGGGGTGATATGGGCGCTGATGTCCCCTGGGATGAAACCTGTCCTTGTCAGGGCAAGAAGCTGGAAGATCCTGGGTGGATTGTCCTCTGACTCCTGATCACAATAACCATGACGTGATCTGGTCAGAGATACCTCTCCCTTGGTGAAAGTTTTTAAGAAAACGTGTGGGAAGGAAGAAAGGAAGCTAAGGTAGAGCTGTGGTTACCAAGGGATAAAATGCTGTTTGTGATGAGAGGTGAACATGAAGTCACTGGGTGTTAGGAAGGGATGAAATGGGTTAATTACCCTAGATACCAAGGAGTCTCCGTTCCTGGAGTGCCTCTTTTGGGGATAGGGGAATAGGCTGATTCTAGGAGCAGTGTTCACAACCAGAGGCAGCAGTGTCTCCTGTGCATGGCTTTTCCCTTCGGGAACTGAAGAATTTGCTAGTGCAAATCGCTTAGATTCCCTCATGCAGGTCAGAGAAGGACAAATGACTCATGAGTGTCAGAAAACCCCGAAGCAAGAATGAGGCAATCAACTCCCTGCTGAAAGGAGACCCTGAGTCAGAGCTGAAATGCCAGCAGTGTGTGGGGGACCACTGAATGCCTGCAAGGACATAAAATTTATCAATAGCAAATGAAGCATCTTGCTGAACAGAGTGCCACCCTGTAGCATTGGCTGGAGGGAAATAAAACCAGAGCATGGTCTGCCTGTGAATTTCTTGCAGCTTAGCGTTTCAGTGGAGGACAATCCACAAGCCTCCAATGAGGCACCAATGCTCTGAGGTACGGGGTGATGCCCACCTGCAAATTGCTTCGGGCCACGTCCTAACTGCGGAGTGAGGTATTTTGCCACCCATCCACAAGGCTGCCAGGTGAGCAGGTGAGACTGTCTGCGTCGGGGCAGCTCCCTGCAGTTGTCTGGGCTGGAGGCCAGGAGCAGAGTGCAGTCGTGGTCCCTCTCCCTTGGGTCTACCTCATGCAGTTTTCTCATAATGCCAGGATTCTTCATGCTTAATGTGCTCTGGAAGAAAGAGCTGAGACCTACACAGCGTTTCAACCCCAGACTAAACTATCAGCCTGTTGGCTTAGGTGGCCACATACAGGTGGAGAGAACAGCTGTTTGGGGTAGAGAGGGAAATTTAGGGGCATGCAGGTTTCCAATGATCACCTTGTGCAGTAGAGCCAAGCACTTTGCTGGTTGCCTCCAGCAGGCAGTATGTTATCCAGTTCCTGGATTTAGGGGCATGCACTGTGTGAAGGTTTGAGTACTTCTTAGGGGTATCACCCATGAGTGCTGCAGGGTTTTCTGCAAGATACAGCAAGGTTTTTTCTCTTTTTTTTTTTTTTTACTTTTGTGTGTGCGTGTGTAAGGGATATTCATGACAGAAAGATAACGAAGAAGCTTGAACATGGCAAATGTAATTGGAAAAGTATATGTCTGGGTTTAACTGCCTAAATGAGAAGTATAATTTTTATAGCAATTGAACCTTTACCGCCTTCCTGAGCAGCAGAGGGAATGGTACCTGCTCTGTGTCTCGAAAGCCACACTAGGTTGCAGGTGCTTAAACACAGATTTAGGTGCTTGGCTGTGAGCAGATAATGGAGGGATAATTCTAGTCAAGACTTAAAATCACTTTAGTAATAAAACACAGGCCAAAGTACTGCGATCTAATTTTAACGCTGCTAAATCAAAACTAGCTTTATAATTATTTTTTATTTGTCTAAGAGACAGTATACATAGCTCCTTATTTTCTCTGCTATGTGTTGCATGGGTAAAAAACTTGGAAATCCATTAAAAAATAAAAGGGAAAGGCATATGGAAAACCTATTTAATTTACTGTGTTTAATAGCCCAATTACATCATTTCAGAAGCTTCTTGTTTCTTTCCTCCCCACAGGACTTAGTCCAGACATATTAGCATAAGTATTTCCTAGAAATGCCGTGCCTACTCTTTTCAAATGAAAATTCGAATCCTGTTTTTCCTGCTTTATAAAAAGCTAGATTGAAACTTAAGCCTCGGTCTCTGGTTAAGTGTGTTGTGCAGCTGGGGTTATCCTGCAGGTAACAAAAAGGATGGAAAGATAAAGGATTTAAGTACATAGACCCTGCTTTGAAAATGTATGCCTACTTTCACAGAAAAAATACTGTTGTGTAAGAGTCCTTCAACACAAGGTGTATCGAGAAGCAACGCATTAAAAGCCACATAAATTCAATTTGAAAATAGGCTACAAATGCTTGAGCTGATCTCCTCTTAGCTGATGCAGCTCCAGCCACTGAGGGTTTCAACTGCCTTGCAGGTATCTGAATGTCTCTCCCAGTCTCTGCTCTGCTCTTCTAGGAGAGCTGCACAGGACAGATGTTCAGACAAAGCACTTGAATCCATCAGGGATAAAAAGTTTCTAAAAATGAGAAAAGACAGAAAACTGAGAAGGAAGCAGTGAGGGGTCCTAACCTGTATGGGCCGCTATATACAGATTCATCCCATGACTTTGCTGTGGAGAAATATCCACATGGACTCCACCTCATCAGAAACCAGGGCACTGAGCGCTCCAAAGGCAAGTGCAGCATTTTCCCTAGGAGCAAGCTCCCACCTCTAAGCAAATGCAAAATAAAACGGGCTAAGCCTCCTGTATGGTTTCTGCTAAAGTCCCACTAATTAGACTGTTTGGAATTCAAGTTCTTCCAGTCTTATTCAGGTTCGTGTCCAAGACTCCCATTAGCTACCTGATTTCTGTAGCCAAATATACACGAACACACACGTGCTAGCAGGAATGCTAATCCCTCTACTGATGCTTCAAATCCTTATGGAGAAGATTCATTACAAATAAGGTAGGAAGTTGTATCTTGCAGGAGTTTTGATGGACTTGATTCTAAGCTACACTTCTTTACACTGACTCTAAATTCACCAAGTTTACATCTTTTATTTAGTTTACTACTGAGAATGGTGGATTGAAATGTCAACCAAACTGAGTACGACCTTTCGAAATGTCAATGTGAGTTGGTAAGAAAAAAGCTCATTTGTTCCAGGGATACTTGTCTGCAACAAATCCACTGCTCAGCCTCATGGTGGGAAATATCCCACACAGATAACTCTGCCTGAGCCCTTCCAACACCTGAGAAGCAGATCGCACCTTCCCTCTGTAAAACAGAAAGTAGCAGCTCATCTGCTAGACTCTAAGCAAGAGCCTTGCTATTAGTGTGATTTGTTTGGGGTTTGGGGCTTTTTTTTATTCCCTCTGTGTATGTGTGTGTCTGAGGCTGCTTTTGTGCAGAGCTAGAGCTTTGTGTCTCTCCTCAGAAGACAACCTGATTGTTTGTATAGTCAAATACTTTTTACAGACAGTACAAATAACACATCTAAAGAAGAGATGAAGTTGTAAAAAATAGAATCCCCATTCAATAACACTCATTTAAAAAGGCCCCCAAATATCTGGGCAGCAGCTTTGTCTTTGCTCCACTGCTACAGTGCTGTACCTGCACTGTAGCATGAAGATTTATCTTCCACTGGCAGCAGTTCTGAGGATATAGGTGTGGGTAATAAGGCTGCCAGGTGAATTAGTCAAAAGTATGGAAAAGCGAGAAAATGCATCCTAACAGAGAAAGCTATGGGCTTATCATAACTAAAGGAGGTTTAAGCAGGCGAGGCTGGAATACAGATAAGCTGTTTGTGTTTGCTGTCTGCAAAGGAAACAAGTGTCCTGCACTGATTTCTCAAAGTCCTTTTGAGATTTTGGTGCATGTGTGGGATGGAGAGAGTGACATTCTGGCATGGCTGAGCTTAGCTCTGACGGAGGTGCTGGACAGTGGAGGTCACCTCCTTTCCACGCAACTGGACAGGTGTTTGGCGTGATATAAATATCACCTCCTTTCTCCTGCATATCTCACAAGAGGTGTTTGACCAAGGTTCAGAGCAATAACCGAGGCCACTTGTAAACCAGCACATTCAGGGAAGCCTCCCATGGAGCAGCGAGACACAAAGTAGATAACAAAGTTGAGTGAAACAGCGGCACTTTTTCTGGACATCCAAGTTGACACCAAGAATGAAAACAGATTTATATTAATCCTCTTGGTTTGTCCTACCTTATTTTTTTTCTTATGTTATTAGTGTGATCTGCTTGAAGGTATATCTAGCTTACTGAATACCAGGAGACAACACAAACAGCATCCTCTTCAGGCACAGTGCTCTGAAGGCAAAGAGACAGAAGGCTCTCCCTTTGCTACCTGGCACATGGCTGCGATGTGCAAGCACGTAGGTGGCTAAACCTCAGGCTAAACCTGTGTAAAATCAATGGCTTGTACAGAAGTGCTTGCAGGGAGCAGAGGAAACACAGAAAGCAGACAAGGAAATGAAATTCCAATATTATGCTGCTGGCATGCCGTAGACAGTATGGTTTCAATTTGGTGGGAAAACTGAGACAAAAAGAAATCTCAATACAGAGGTTTCTAGAAAGTCTTCTCTGTGATCCCCCTTGTGCCCTAACGCACTGCAAGAGCAAATATTTCATACAGACAGATGTGATAGCTGAATTTTTTGGGTTTTTTTTGATCTCACTATGGTGTCTTCTGAGCACGTACTGCTTTATCAGTCTATCCTGAATTTTGCTGGATTAATTACTGCCTTGCTCCACAAGCAGCTCCCGGTGCAGCCTGACTGTGCCACACAAGTGGTGCTAATCCACCTCGCGCCCACACTAGAGCTGTAGCAGGGCTGCCGGGCAGCTTCCTTCAGGAGTGCTCTCCTGCGGGATGTGTCAAGGGGGAAGGACAAGAAGGGAGGGAAGACACAGCTGCGCAAAGAGGGAAAGCACCATTCTTGCTGTTGGTGGCAGAGATGGGCCCGGGATTAGTCTCCCAACCAGTAGTTTTTCAGCCCCTAGGGAGGAACTCGCTGTTTCTGAGGATGCCTCAGGGATCGGAGCCTCTGGCGCCATGTTGGGTGTCCCGAGCTCAGGCCAGGGGTTGTCACGGGTCTAACATGAGGGTGTCACAGATAGACGTCTTGGCTACCTCACTGCACAAGAGCGCACATGGCCTTAGCCAGGACCCCACAGCCAAGAGCCCATGGTCAAAGAGGAGCAGGCTGAAGGACATGGAGGGAGAGCTGCAGCAATGCAAGATGGAGCCCACCTTGCTCGTGGCCTTGACAGCCACCAGGCCCCATGGCTCAGCCCAACGGTCCCCACAGGGATGTAGTTCCCCCCATGATCCCTGTGCCCTCCTGCCCCATGGAGATGGGTGTCAGGTCTCCCATGAAGAAGAGTTAGGGACATGGTTTAGCAGGCATGGTGGTGATGGGTTTACAGTCGGACTTGATGATCTTGAAGGTCTTTTCCAACCACAATGATTCTGTGATTCTAAAAGGGTGCCAGCTCTGCTCGGGGGCAGCACCCCCAGCCCTCTGGAGGTCCCTTCACTGGTGGCCTCAGGTGGATGGCGACAGCGACGCGCGCCCCCCGCGCGCCCGCACTGCGCCTGCGCGCAGCCCCC
>NW_010587525.1:194540-212313 GCF_000705375.1 Tinamus guttatus | reverse complement strand
CTTGGACCCTTGAAAGTCTCTTGAAGTTGGGTATTGCCAGTCATGACACTTTTATCCTGATACAAATGTTGAATAGGAACTTCTTGGTGCTTTCAGAAATTTGCTTAGTAGTGTGAGGAGTCTGCACTTACGTTTCAATACCTTTCTGGGTAAGAAGGTGTCAAAACAGATGCAAATTTTATATGACAGAAAATCTGACAATTCAGCAGATAAAGATATTAAAATTAGAGCTGGGAGTACAGAGGAGGGGAAAAAGGAATAAAAATCAGTCTTGCTTCAGACTTTTAAAACTTGTTTAGATTCGCCTCTTGAAACAAGGTTGTTTACTGATATGGGAGTAGGTTGTGTAGTCTCTTTCTGGTGGGAAATGTCATCATCTGGTCATTCAGGGCGAATGACTAGCAGCAGGAAATGCTTATCTTGTAGCTGTGTTAAATGAAAAGGTATCTCCTGAGACGCTTTTGTCTTTGGCTTACACTTGAAAAGTAGTGAGAGAGCCAGCTGAGGCTAGAGAAGCTGATTGGTGATGCAGGGAGAGTCCCCTGAGAGTTCTCCATGCCATCAGGTGTGGAAGAGGGTAAGCAGCTTATGGTTTTGTAAGTGGCCCTCAGAGCTTACTTGCCCAGTATGCCTTTTCAATTTAAAACTGCTCTAGGGGTTAGAGAAACTCCAAGTAGTTGAGTCAAATTACTATTACATGGATATTTTTTCTTTTGAAATCGATAAAATCGGGTGTTTAAAATAATTTTGTAATTGATTTCCTACTGCAGCGTGATAGAAGCTCTTCAATAGGAACCATCTGGTCAGTAGCATTAAGTATCTTGCTTAGCTGTACTGAAGTATTTGCAAGGAAGGAAGGAGGATAGTTTTGAGTGCTCTACCCAGGGTGTATGCCTTATCATCCCAGGCAGGGCTTACCATTTATGTTTGTTTGCTAGCCTGGTGAAATATAACATCCTATTATGTCATGTGGCTGCTTCGGGGCATTACCACTTAATCCTAGACCAAGAAATTGAAAAAAATTACAGGGTATTTTAAGCCACCTCCAGTCTTGCTTGTTATCCTTGCTGCTAACTCATAGCAGTGTCAGCTCACTTGTTTGCTTTTGTGTCTTTCTAGTGGAGAGGTAACATTTCTCTTGCTGTTATTCTGAATGTCAAGTGATGGATGTAAAGAAACGCATGTGTGCCTGTAAACATTGACCTCAGCAGAACTGCTGTCTAAAGCATGTGTGCACACATACCCTATTTCCTCTCAACAGGAGGGGGAAATGGAGTGCTCAATACTCTCCACTGTATTAATGTTCTCCCTGTTTCCCCAGTAGTAATCACAGTGAAGTGATAAATTGGGGTGGGAATCCGTCTGAAGTAACTCTGTTATACTGCAAAGTGAGATCCACCCATTGCTGGAGGGTATGACTCAGAGCCCTCAAAACCCCCATGCTTGATTTGCAAGGGAAGTGGGTGACTGAGAGTGCAAAGTGTTAGAATCTGCACCTTGTGTATGCCGGAAAAGATGTGGTGACTCTGGTCTTCTAGAGGCATGACGGAAGGGAATCAGAAAAAGAAGTACAAATAGAAGGAAGCGGTTGTTCTAACCTGTGTATTCTGAAGAGTGAAGAATTCTACAAGGATAGTGTCAGCTACTATAATGAGCAGGTGTTCCAGTAATGCCTTTGAAAAGAATGTAAAAATGAGATTTTTTTTTTCCTCAAACTTGCTCTTTCATGAAGTCAGGTCACCCAGGCTTCCTATGGACTTTTGGATGTTCATTTTAAAAGTTAATGCTCTCTCATCTTACTGGGAAGATGTCTGAATGTTCAAGTTCCTCCTTCTCCAGGCATAATGCAGATTGAGAAATAATACTAGAAACTTCCTTGTAGAGAGGGTGAGAAGATAGCTTTTACAAATAAGAATGAATTATGGCAAACTACTGTAAAAAATCAATGACCTGTAAGAATGCTCACTTAAAGAGTTTTATTTCAAATTTTAATGCCCTACAGAACATGAGTGCTAAAATAATCAGTCTCTGGATTTTGGACTACCCTAAGGAACTGTTGTTGACTTACAATGTTGGAACCACAATTAGTCATTGTGCAGTCACTTTTACAAAAGTTACTTTTTATGAGCCTCCTGTTACTGTCAGGTCTCAGCAGGATTGGCACCTGCTGACTGATTCCTGTTTCAGCTGCATAATTCAAAGTGCTGCCTGAAGAAGGGAGCGTCCAAGGATCATGTGAGCACCTGATGAACACCTGAGCTGGGAGGAAGCTGAGACTGAAGCCTGCTTTCATTTAGGGCTTTTTGTCTAAAGCCCTGGATGTCTGAAACTTGAAGTGGCTTAACTTAGAGTTTTGAGGATACGTTTTGAGGATACGTGTTTCCATTTGCAGCTCAAGTGCTGTAGGTATGTCATCCTTGTGGAATCTAGGGACTTACTCATGTGGCTTAACTTAGAGTTTTGAGGATACGCGTTTCCATTTGAAGCTCAAGTGCCATAGGTATGTCATCGTTGTGGAATCTAGGGACTGGTTTCATTGACTCTGACAGTAGTTGATTGGACCTATAAACCTTAGCTTTCAAAATATGTCTAAATCAAGAGAGAGAAGTTAGATGCTCTTCAGAACGTTTTTTGCTCAGTTAGCCAAAAATAGTGTTTCCAGACCTCAGGGAAGCCTCAGCAAAAATCTCAGTGGGCTTTTATTCAGTCTATATAAAAAAATCTTTGCTTTTGCAGTGGGACAATAATGTTTCTGTAGTTGCATATGTTTAGGTATCACCTTGGTGGTCCAAAACATCTCATGCTGACACATCAGCTGAGAGTTTGTTTCCCCTGTCAAATTGAGGCTTGTGGCTGTTCTCTGTAAATCCACTGAGGTTTTATTTGAGTGTCATGATTCTCCTTTTTTTTTGTTATGGCAACTGGTCTCATCTGATCTCTGTTACTTGTCATTAGCTAGGAGTGAATTCAGGTAGTATCTATCCTCAGTAGAAAATTTCCACTGGAGAAAAGTGTTTATTCGTGCTGCTGGTCTGTCTGAACTTGTTCAGCTGTCATCAAGACCAGTTGCAAGATAAGTTTTTTTTATCTGTAGTTGTAGTGCTCCGCGTCTTGGTAGCCAACTAAGGTAGGAGGATCTAAGGTAGGAATAGGAGTCATCTTGTCCTTGAAGAGTAATTCTTAAACTCATAATGATATGACAGTGTTACAGCAATTAGAACTAAGAAATACCAGAGATCCCTTTCTTGTTTTTGCAAGAATGTAAGGAGGGGGGCCTGCTCTTCTGTGGAAGTGAATAGAGCTCTGTGGAACTTATCTTCTGCTTTCTGTATTTCTAGGTTACAAAATCTTTAATGCAGGGGCATGCTCTTCCTGTGTGTTCACATGGAGCCCAATAGTACAGGTTCTTCCAGCCCGTTGAGACTCTGGGCACTACCTTAATGTATATAACAACATTCACATGATTTCTGAATGTAAATGTGATTTTATTTATTTATTTTTTGTTACTTTTCAGTTAGAGAACAACCCTGCTAAGGCAAGATCTGATTTCGAAGGACATGCTGTTAGTCAAAATCTCTGCTTAAGCTGCCTTCTTCCACTGAACTCAAACGCACAAACAAGGTATCTGCTTCTTAACCAGAACTTGAACTGTTGTTTTTCTTCAGCTTTTGTCAAACTGCTAGGCAAACAGTCCCTGAGAAAAACAGTCCAACTCTTACGGTTGAGAGTTATTTAAGAACTGCTCTTTATCAAAGGGTTTCCCTATCTGCTGCAAGTAATGCTCACAAAACAACGTAGTGCTGTGCTCCGACCTCTTTGTACTCCAACTAGCCTGCAAAGTGGAGAGACAGGCTGGTTTGGTGGAAGCAGGAGTCAACAGTTGTTCACCTATGTCGTATAATGACTTTTAAATGACAGAGGTCAGTGTTTCTCTTGGACCTGATCTGTCCAAGGGCCATTTATTCTGGAGCAGTTTGTGCTGACTCTAAGCGTCCCATCTGGCAAGGTAAGTTTCTTAAGTGCCCACAGTGCCTGTGGCACTGAAGGAGATCCTGCAGCTTTCAAGACACCTCAACAAGGCACGGATGGTTGAGGGTCACTGTCTTAGAGTGTCAAAAGAAGCTGTCTTAGTTTATATGGTCATAAAAAACACTGATTTGTTTGGAAATTTGAAGAATAACTCATCAAGGAGGTAGAACCTGTAAAGTATTTGGCTGGACTAAAGGCATTTTGTTCTAAGTCCCGCTGTTGTTTAAGCTTGGTTCTGGTTCATTATAACAAAATGAAAAATGAGGATGAAATTGCAATACCTTTAAAGGAAAAGGTTTTCTTTTGTTAGAGAAGTGAACAACACAATAACATGAAATGGCAGACCAGAAGGGTAATAAAAAGTTAATATAGCAAATATTTCATGCCAATAGCAAATTTGATCTAGACTAGAGGTTGGAAAGATTAGCTTTTCAGTAATTTGGTTTCTG
The DNA here is from genome assembly GCF_000705375.1 of Tinamus guttatus. The sequence goes on along the minus strand of NW_010587525.1, from coordinate 207,835 downwards.
TATACATGAATAGTGAACTTCCTGGTTTCAAGGAAGCACTTCTCTGTAATTTAGGAATTGAGTCAGACTAAAGGGAATTGAAGTAATGTAGCAAACTATGAAACATCAGATTGTAAATATGTCAGCTAGTAGAGTGCAGGAGAATCGTGAAGAGATATGTCATCTGTGCTAAGGTGCAGGATTCATCTCGCATCTTTGTGTGTAACTTTCATCCTCTATTACAAGCCCCGAATCTGTAATATTTAAAATGCCATAGAACCTGTCTAGGTATGACTTGAAGAAGCTCAGGTCATTAAAGTGACTTGGTTAACACCTGGATATTGAACATCTCTTCAAGTAGAGTAACTACCTCTAAATAGCTCTGTGTCTGTTGTTTTGATCCCCAACTCTGAATAACTTCTAATGTAGATTAGATCAAACTCATGGCATTTTAGAACTTGCTGTTGAAGTCTAGCCTTCCATTTATGTCAAAATTCAAAACTGTATGGGTGTAAATTTGAGTTAAAAAGAAGCTGTTGTTTCAGAAGTTGGTGAAATATATGCCTGTATATTTCTCAGTGTATTTTAGAAGTCACATGTCTTCCATCATGATGATATCTTAAAGCATTTTCCTTAAGATTTGAAAATGATGATTTACTACAATCTGGAGTAGATGATGTTGGCTTTGAGAGATGCATTTTTAAATGTTTTGGCGAGCTGCTGTAGAAGTGAAATGGTTTTCAAAATAGTGCTCGTCTCAAATTGAGACAGCTTGTGAGTTCCAAGAAGCGCTCGGAATAGCTGTTACTGACAGCTATTGACAAGAAAAATACTTTTTCCTCACCTTTGTGTTTTATGTATTGGTAGTTTGCTGTGTAATATTTTCTGTCTTAGAGCTTCTCCTGTGTTTTAAGAACACTTTTGAAACAGTGAAAGGCACAAAAAAATTTAATTTTAAAAATAGCAAACTAACAGCCCTCTCCAGCAACTTTAAAAGGCCCTTTGTTAAAATAGAATTGCTAGAGAATTTTATTTTGTTTTATTTAGGACTTGCTCTTTTTCACTGCTGGTATTTTCATAACTTCACTATCCGAGGGAGTTTACTTTTTTTTTCTGTAGTACTGGTTCTTTAAATGTGAATTTACTTGAAAATTTCACTGCTGTAAAATATCTTTTTAGTGCTTTGCTATAGCCTGAAGATTCGAACCAAAATTTTTAACAGTTAGGGCCAAGTTGGCAGGATGTGACTAGACTTAGAACTAAGTGTTTGTGTGAGTTGAGTGTGGAATCATTTAACCTTTTCAGAAATATGCCAGCTGCATGGAGTAGCCTATGGCAGAGCCATGTATGTGCTCCTTTTAGTTAGACTTTCCCTAAGAATAAGTGCCTGTTTTTTAATTTTATGTCAGCTTAGCTTGCTGAGTTGTTACCTCTTGCTAAGGTCCTTTAACATCTGCAGATATATAGTGCAGAGAAAATATGTAAAGGCCTCAAGCAGTAGTTATGGTGAAGCATAATCTATGCTGATCTGCAGTTTAGGAGGGGACATCTTGGTTCTGTGAGGAATGTTAGGCTGGTGTGTTAGAAGTATAAACTGACCTAGATTGCTCCTCTGACCTCTTAACTCTTGTTTACTTTTTCTTGGTGTGTTGGGGAATTCCAATTCTCCAATTTCCTTTTGTTTGGAAGCACATTTCCCTAAGCAGAGTGTCTTGGAAATATTTCTGGAACAGCTGCATGGCTTTACACATAGCACCCTTGTGAAGGCTGAAAATCCTGACTTCTGCACATGTTTTGTGTTGATCGTAGCTCATGGTGACTGTTGGCAGGGTTATCCCTGTGCTTTGGCTTAGTGTGCTCTGTGAGGAAGAATCTTAAGCACACATTTTTTTCTTCTGTTTTTACGCTTTTACACTTGTTTATCAAGCCTCCCTTGCCCCCCTTTTTTTTATTAGCGCTCAAATTATCTTTTTAGGCCTCCTCTGATTTCAGGGAGAGAGATGGCACCTTTAGAGAAAAGCAGAAAAAAATCTTTGGGATAGTTCAACAACATAAACGCGTGAGCCTCTGATCATTGTCTCCTAAGAAAAGCAATTGATTTTTGTGTTAAAAGACACCTTTATGTTCTGCCACACAGAGATGGTCAGCAGTCAGCCTGTCCCCATAGTGGAAAATGGGAAAAAGAAAAAGAAAAAAAGAACCAGAGCCACAGATCATGTCCCTGGAAAATTTGAAGGTTGGTGGCAATTTTCAGTCTCTTACTTATATTGTTCTGATTTCTTTCTTTTGTTCTCAGTTTTCCTGGTTAAACATTACTTTTTGGCCAACATCATAAGTTAATAGTTTTGTGTTTTTTCATCCCCAGAGTTTTAACTTGGTTCGTCTTTTTCTTTAATGATGAATTTAGTTCCACTGTAAAACTTATTAGTGGGGAAGTAGCATTGTGGGGCAGATTATGAATCGAGATGGTGGTTAAGGTTAAACCTTAACGTCTTAATTATACTTAAAACACTCACTGCAAGTAGATCTTGTATGGTAGGTGTTTTTTGATCAAGGAGAAATGAAATGTTTTCCATGTGCGAATCAGTCCTGGGTTTTAAATGAAGACATGGAAGGTGATGTGATGAGATGAGATTCTAGTAATCACTGAGTTATAAAATAGCTGTATGAACAGCTGTATGAGCAAATTGTATTTTTGCTACTGGGATGAAATCTACTTTAAATTGCTTAGAACTTGAGGGGAAAAGGTGAAAAATGAGATATAATTAAAGCTGATGCTTTCACTCTAATAGTGCATAAAGCTATTTCCCATCTTCATTACCAAGGGAATTTTTTCAGTTGCTGTCATATGAGGGTTGCTTATCAGATAAATAGCTTGTCTTGATGTTATATGATGAAATACTTTGGCTAATGTGTCTTTTGTGCTGGATTTCTTTGGCAGACTTGTACAAGCTGACTGCTGAGATGCTTGGTGAGGGAGCGTATGCCAAAGTTCAGGGTGCTGTGAGCCTCCAAACTGGGAAAGAATATGCAGTAAAAGTAAGTATAATATAACAGCAATGTCGCTTCTGTCTGTAACGTCGTCTTTCATATCTCAATGAAGATCTGAAAAGCTGTAATGGAGTAGGTAATAGCAAAAGCTTTTAGAAAATTCTTGCTGCTTGAAATGAGCCTGTGTTATAAGCATTGATAGATCTGTCATCTTAAGTATTGTGCCACCAGAATGGGCTGGGATATCTGCCACAGATGGAATTCAAAAATGGCAGTGTGATGGGTAGGTCTCAGGGTTTGCTTTCCTCTCCTGTCCTGATGGGAAGATAGTCATAGTGGTTTTTCTCTTCTCTTAGGAAAGAAAAGAGTCATTATCTACAAAGGCCTACCAACTAATACAAGGTTTTGAGAAAGCTGCTCAGAGAGCCCCAGTTACTGCCAGCAGTTCATGGAATGCTCCCTGCTATTTTTTTAGTAGAGGTGAAACTTCTGCAATACCATTGTGTTGAGTGGTAGGGTACTTATACAGGTTTGTGGTTATTCTGAGTTCCAAATTAGCTGCAAGCAGAAGCAATAGTACTAGGAAACTTTATGCTTGATTTTGTTGCAAAAAAACACAGGGACAAAGTTTTAAGCCCCTTAAAAAAACTTTGATCTCATGAATGCTGAGATTTTGTAAATTCTTTGCAAAAATGTTTGAATTTGAAAATCTGGAATGAACAATTAGCTGTTTTGTTAGGTGTGTTGAAGCATCAAGTCCTCTTTAGTATTTAGATGGTTGCCCACTATTTACGGGAGACATCTAACTGTAAAAATAAGAAATACTGAATATAGATGGTAGTATTTGCAGAGATGTCATATGAGGGCAGCCTCTGTGGAGGTCTGTTGTCCTTGTCCTCTTTGAGTCTGAGGAGTGCATGAAGGAAGGTGATGTTGATGGCAGTGCAGAAGGGCACTGAGATTCCCTATGTGTCGTTTTTAATAGGATATATTCTAGTATTGGATTTCCATGAGGTTTGCACTGTGAATCAAATTCTCATTTTGCAGTGGATTTGGTGCTATTTTCTTTAATGCTTACAGGCACTAATCTCTACCATCTTGACTGTTAGGTGTTTGTAATGCTCAAATTTATTTTTTGTGAGAACTCGAAAGGATTTCCTTTTCTGCATCTCACAGTTAAAATGCCAAAGAGCTACCAAGGAGGGCTTTTTTTTTTTGTCAGCTTGTGTCAGGGGTAAAATGTTGGCTTGGTTCCTTTCTTCCTTTCCTGACTTTGAATGCCTTCCAGAGCTCTGCTGGCACATAAGTAATTGGCAGATGAGGATTTAAGCCAACAAAGGTGGACTTTTTCTTTATACCAGGCATGTCTGAGATTCAGCCTCTAGATTGCAGTTGTCCAAAGCCAGAGCCATGTATACAGTTCCTGCAGTAAATTTTCAACATGAACTCTCTTTCCACAGATCATTGAAAAAAATGCTGGGCACAGTCGGAGTCGGGTATTTCGTGAAATAGAAACACTCTACCAGTGTCAGGGTAACAAGTAAGTGTAGATTCTCATGTTTATTTAACTATCTTGTGTTTTGAAGCTTCTTTTGGACTAGATTAGGACCTTTGTAGTAGTCTTCTTAACACCAGTTAAAATTTAGACTTGCAACCTGTTCAGAACAAGATTTTCTTCTTGTAATTGTGAAATTTAAGGAAATGCTTGTAAATTAAAAGTGACATAACTCCAATCTTAGCCAGGTCAGTGTAGCCCCAATCTCTTCAGTTATATAGAGATTTCAACCAAATAAGGAGTTAACGTTTTGAGACTCTCCTTGGTGATTTCGCCACCAGCAAAAACTGACCACATTACCAGATACTGCTGAAAGGGACAGTCTTGCTCCTCCTTTCCTTCCTGTGTGATCTGCCCTCATCTTTGTGTGAGGCTTCCTGCTTTTGCTCTGGAGCTCTTGCATCAGCTAAAAACTAATATAGGTCTCATTGGATGAGTGTGCTGAATTCACACAGCCACAGGATGAAGCAACTTGTGACTGAAAAGGGGGAGTAACCTACAACTATCTTGCACAGCCGTGTATCTCATATTGAGCCTTTGTTATAAATTTTTAGTAAAATAGTTAAGGACAGTTTAAAATAAAGCTTATTTAGCCATCTTTTGAGCTTAGGTTGTATAACAGAGAAGCAGATATCTTTGTTCTGTCTGTGGTTAAGAGTATACGGTCATCCAGAATGTAACTGATTAAAACCACAAGCCCTTGTGGCCACATGCAGAATTTAACTTTTCTGTTTATTGTAAGGATCTGTTTGATATTATTGTGATGACCTGTGTGCTCTTCATTGTGCTGCAAACACTGCAGACTGTCTAAACAGGGTTTAGTCTAAAAGTGGAAACTAACGTGCTGGTCCTAAGATTCTTTTGACAGATGTCTGTCTGCTTACAAGACACTGCCTTGTAACTTCCAAGGAGAAGGAATGCCAATTTATTATTATTATTATTTGTTCTTGCATTCACCACAAATACACTTAAAAATTGCTAAATACAATGTATTATCAGTTATCTTCCTGTCAATTGAACAGTAGCAGAACAGTTTAGTGGTCCTGTCTGCAGGGTTTTTTTTTTTGTTGTTGTTGGACATGTTTCTACTGCTTAAATTTCAGTATGAGTTGGAAATACTTATTTTTAATGCCATAGGCAACCAAAGCAACTTCTTTAATTAGCATTCTTATTTCTGGTTATTTCTGTTTTTTTCTAATTATCCATGCTGCAACTCTCCACTGCTGTACTTACACTGTGTGTTGTTTCTTCTACACCCACTCCTTTTTTAAAGGAATATTTTGGAATTAATCGAATTTTTTGAAGATGATGCAAGATACTACCTTGTCTTTGAGAAGCTGCAAGGAGGTACTGTGCAGTAGCTACTGCTTTGTTTGTTATCTCAGTCCTGTTTTGTGTCACTGTATTAAAGTAGAAGATGAAGACTTCAGATATTTTTATAGTGAAAAACCAAAGTAGTAGTTTATGAAGTTTGAAATATGGTTATTTTTGTGAATTATCATCTTTATGAAAAGAAAATAGTATACTGCTCTGTCTGATCATGCATTTATAACCTCTTATACCAAAGCAACGAAAATGTCAACGCTCCTGAGATGAAAGATTTGAATCGTATTAGTTTGTCAGTAGCACCTTTAGAGGAAGGGAGAGAAAATATGGCAAGTATTCTGCATGCTCTTACTCCAGCATCTAGATATTGTGGCAGCGTCTTCCCTCAAAGTACAGTTGACTTAGCTTCCTTGAAGCTCTTAGGGCAGCTGTTGCATGAAGACATCTTCCTCCTGCCTCGGATTGCTCCAACTGCCAATAAGTTTTTTTCAGTAGCAAACCGTATGTGTGAGAAATGCAAATTCTTCCAGTATTGGTGAAACAAAGGAGAACTTCTGGGGTAGAGAAAGGACACTACTTTTCTTGAGTGATTAAAAGCTCCTGTTTACCTTCTCTTACAGTTGCTGCAGTGTTCCACTGTGGCTTCCTCTAACACTTCTCTTATAAATTGGTCTGCTTGCAGTGTATAATAGTCCTAGAAGGGCTAAGAATTGAATAGTGCCCTAATGGTGGTAGATAAGGATGCATTTGCATTTTTTCATTCTCTCCTCTCCATGTTTTTGCCCAGTAGTTAACCTCTGAGTGTAGCAGTATGGTTGTCACTATACTTGTGTGGATAATAATGACCTACCTTCTTCCCCTTAAATACTGTTCGTACAGTTTTTTCTTGGGTTGAGGGTCTGAGGCTAGCTTTCTCTCTGAAACTGTCAACATTTGAAGTGCAACGTGTGTGGGTTTGAATGATTCTCAAAGAAATAATGGGAACGAGAGGTCGGGCCACCTTCTGATGCATTGCAGGTTCTGGTGCGAATATAAGCAGTGTGGCTGGCACAAGTGAGAACATTCATCTTGGATGCAAGTCTTGCTTTAATAACCTCAGGCTCAAAGATGGATTGCTAGCTAGAATCTTGGGTTGTCACTGAGACTCTCCATTTGCAGACTCGCCTTCCTGTAGCTGTGGCAACTGAAGGAGTTTTAGCTGTGGTATGTCCAGCATGACTGGCAGAAGCCATTCAATAACTTTGCCTGGCAGCATTTCATTACTGGAAGTGTTAAAATGAAGTTGTTTTAGTGAGCTTGCATGATTTAGGAGTCTCCTCCTCTTTATTTTTCTTTATTTTTTTTCCCCTTCCAAATACATGTTGGGAGATGCTTGCTTTCTGATGAATGCTAAAGAGGTAGTAACCGTCAGGAGTGCTCTGTTCCTCTCTCTGTAGGATTCCACTACAGGGGTTGAATATAAAGTATGCAGAGAGTGTTTTCATTGGTATTGGTAAAAGTCTTCTCTGGGAGTGTTTGACATGAGCTCTATTCAGAAATCTGAGAATAAACCTTCCAAACCTTGGTGTAGCCTGCGGAATGAGTACTGGAGGTGGCTTGGTGGTTTTTTCTGTAAAGTCTGGAAGGTTTTCCATGGGGATGGAAACATTCAAGAAATGTTCTCTTCTAAAAGTCTGAAGAACAGCTCTATCAGGAAAACCCTTTGAACTCTGTGGCTGTAGGAAATCTGTAGCAAGCTAGAAAGTGTTATCACCCATGAAAACTGGTATATTTGAAGACTGATAAACTGGTACAAAGTGGCTGTCTTCTGGCTATCTGAAGCTATATTGCAAAGCATCCATGAACAGTCTGTTTATCCATCTTTCATCTTAATGTCTCTCTGTCTTGGTGAAGATCTTTTCTTTTTCCTGTTTCAACTGTTGCTCTGGAGCAGCGGCAGCAGCATGGATGGCATAAGGACATGGCCTACACAGTCATGGGATGGGAGGTTTCCTTGCACGTCTGGAACTCAAGAATAAAGATGAAATGCCTGAGGCATAAACGCTTACTATTTTGGGGGTTAACAGCGAATGGAAGTTGCTTCTTGGATTTGAGTGATTGCTTTAAATGTGCTTTTCTGCATAAGAAGACAGAGAACAGAAGTAATGTTATTTAGTGGGGAAGGATTTCTGTGGGATGTATATACATATGTGGGATGTGTACACATATATACACACATCCCACATATATATATTCTACAGAAAACCATATATATTCTGTAAATGTTTTGAGAAGAGTGATAGAGTTAACCTAGATAAGATAAGGAATCAAACCTCCCTTTGTCCTTCCTTAAAGGTGTGTCAGTGGGTGCTCTGCCTGGAAGGCATCAGTCCTTCATGTGTTTGTAGCTGAATGTCTCTTGTCAGACCCCAGGCAAATTCTGCCCAAGCCTCATCTTGATGCTAGTGGGAGCTGCAGTAGGCATTTAGAACTCAAGCTTTTTATTTGTTTATTTATTTGATGGTATTGAAACAAAATACGAGCATATTGACTTTCCGTGCAGGTTTTCAATTGACACATTGTGCAAAATGAGATATGGTTCCTTCAGCTGCACAGCATCCTGTGCTCTAGAGGAGGCTGCTGTTGAAGTGCTATGTGCATCCTTAGATAAGGTGTGGATTTTACTTAGTAGCACTAGGAAGATTGTTCTTTGCATTGCGTGGAATACAGGCATGTCAGTAGTTGGATGCAGGGCAATGTTAAATGATTGCCTTACATGCTTTATTTAAGCTAGAACACTATGATTTGTTTGAAAATAATCTATTGAGGCAGCTCATTTGTACCTTATTTATCATTTCCCTGTTCAGAAGTTGCGTGTTGTGAAAGTCTTAATTGTTTCTCTTTTTTTATATCATTTAATGATACTTGGTACTAGTGCTTAATTATTTTCTGAAAGTTGTTTTTACTGGACATGGATTTTGAAGCTCTGCATGGACAGAGCATTTTCTCAGCTCAGGCAGCATTTATATTAAATGCTATATTTATTTGTATATTTCTAGTTAATATTTATATTAAGGCTTATATGAAAGCTTTTTTGTTGTTGTTCATCTACTATTACAGGTTCAATCTTGGCCCAGATACAGAAGCGGAAGCAATTTAATGAACGAGAAGCAAGCAAAGTCGTGAGAGATATTGCCTCTGCTCTGGATTTTCTTCATACAAAAGGTAAGGGAAGGCATCTTCCATCTCTAGTTGACACTGTATGTTTGAGATATGAAGCATATTTTAGTTGTAAATAGAAGTCAACTTTAATTTTTCTAGTGAAGTCAGATGACTGATCTTTTTTTTTTTTTTTCTGTAATGCTTTTTGGATAATAATATGATAGCATTAATCAGTGTTAATATGGTAAATATAGCCTTTTGAGAAAATAAAAGTTTAACTGGCAGCCAGAGAAAACGAACCCAGGGGTTGAATCTGTTTGCTTGTTCTTGTTACCTAAGCTACCATGTAAAGGTTACTCAAATGGGAGCTGCTTTTTTTATTATTTTTTTTCCTCCGCTTTTAATTTCCTCTTCTTTCAGATCTGCAGAGGTTATCTTCTGTATTTACCCAGAATATCTGCTAGTTACAAGACCCTTCTGATTGCAAGAGCTTCTGCTCTACAATCTCAGGGTCCCGGTGTTGAGTGGGAGACCTACAAGTGAACCCTAGTCCTTGCATGAAGGTGGCCTCATTTCATTAGGGATTTTCTCATTTTCTTCAATTCTTTATGTGGCAAGTCCTTTTACTTTGCAGTGTATTCCTGCTTCTTTTCCTACTTGGAAGCACCTTTCTTCCATTTCAAAATGTTTTCACGGGTGTTTTGGCCATTCTGCAGTATGTGTGCAAGTCCTTTTACTTTGCAGTGTATTCTTGCTTCTTTTCCTACTTGGAAGCACCCTTGTTCCATTTCAAAACGTTTTCACTGTGTTTTGGCCATTCTGCAGTCTGTGATTGATACTTTTAAAACCTGCAGTTACCTGGTTCTGCATAGATTAAGCAGCTTTAGTTAATGTGTGCTTTTGTGTCAGTGACTGTTTTGAATAGAACAGCACATAGCTGGAGGATATGTTTGTTATTATTTTTATCATGATGAACTTATTCTCTGCAGGCATCATTTTCTGATTATTCTGATTAGCTAGAATTTTCAGATCCAGGCTTGCCATCAATATTGTCGACACACATTGGCCCCACATAAATAAACTGTTTAATTGTAGACTTTTAAGTCACAGGACTGCTTGTGTCCTTGTGTAGTGGGAGTTAACAGTGTACCTTGATAGATTGAGCCTGTTTTTTTTTTTTAAGAAATAATAATAATAATAATAATAAAAACATAATGCATAAGGAATAAATAAAGTGGCAAAGTTGAGTAATCTTGTCTTTTTGCTGCAACTCTGATTTCATAAGTTAATTTGGATGTGGAAGCAAAGTTGATTTGGATTAAGATTTAATAACCTTAGTAGGCTGGCTGTGTGATTGCCTACAAGGTTCAGACCTGCAGAGAGTCTGTTGTGGATACCTGTGTTTAGAAGACTTTGACCTTGAGTTATGGGGCAAATAAAGTGGAGGAAGCTTGTGGGGAAATACATATTCAGTGTGCTGGGCTGTAGTAAGTTGCTTAATGGTTGGAAGCCTTGGGACCACATTTTAAGCAACCTAACATCTGTTCAGCTAATATTTTTCTCTAGTGATCTCTCAACCTTTAGTTTTAAATCCCTTTTCCCCAAACAAAAGGGGAGTGATTTATTTAAATGGCTTCAGAGCAGCAATTCAGCATCTTTCTTGTTATTTGCTGTGGATTGTTACACTGGGGACCTTGCTGCAGAATCGGCTGCACCAGCATCCTCTTTGATTTCTTGTTCTCTTTATGGTTCTTCTGTGTGACATAAAAATAATTAGTAAGTTGCATACAAAACACCAAAGTAAACAGGAAATTAAAGCAGTTTTATTGAGCAACTTAACAGTGGTGGTGCTATAGCTAGATGCATTCAAAAATAAAAATTTGAATAAGGACAGCTAATTCTTTTGCCAGTGGTAGTTTAAAACTCAGCTAGATGGTAATACTGCCTTATACCCGCTTGGGATATATGTACTTTAAAAGCTTCTCCAGTGGGTTATTAGCAATAAAGGGAGTTGTTTTCTCAGCACTGTGTGTGACTGCAAGATGAAATAGTGTTACATAATTGGGAATTTGAATTCAAGATATAGTGCTTAAAAACAACAAAAAAAGCCTCGTTTCACACTACAAGTCAGAGACAGGTGTTGGGTGGTTTGTCACGCTTGCTGCAAGTGTCATCACATACCATCTTGATGGATCCCTTAATCGTGTTTTGCCTCTTTGTTGCTTATGCATGAAAACTGCATCGTCGTGAAAGTTACAATTCCTTTAGGTCAGTGGAATGATCAGTTCTGTGTTGTAAGTCACATCTTGTTGTTTGTACTGAAGAAAAGAGCCTAGAAAACTCCCTTATCTACAGATAGGAATATGTTCTTTCTCATAATATGCAGTAGTAGCAATTGTGCTTGGAGCAAATTAAAAGCAAGCCTAGAGTGCAGTTAAATTGCAGCTAAGTTGCTCATTTGATTTGACATTTTTGCTTCTCACTTTCTGCCTTGGTACTAAGTTTGTTCTTATTAAATGGAGGGTTTCCAGAAACTGCATGTCAAGGCATTTGAAGAATTGCTGTGGCAGTGTAGAATCACCTTTGCATCTGAATTGCATGGACAAACTCTTTGGGTTTCCATGTCAGGGTTGCTTATTCTGGCAGCAATTGAATGAAAGAGCCAGTTGGTGGTGGTTCTTTCTGGTTGTTCTGGTACTTTACTCCAGATCACTTTCTAAGGGAAGCAATGTGAAATATAACAGGAGCAAATCTTCTCTAATGAGTATATTTCCTCTTGTTTAGGTATTGCTCACAGAGACCTGAAGCCTGAAAACATCTTGTGTGAATCTCCAGAAAAGGTGCTACTGCTTCGTTCCCTTAACGTTCTGAAGTGTATCCTTTAGCCTGGTTTCCAAAGACAGTTCTCAATGCTCTCAGGTCTCTTCTCAAAACCTTATGAACCCACTGGGCACCTTCAGCTAAATTTAAGAGAGCTGAAGCCTAGGTGAGACTAAATTCTGTGAGCTGAAAGAATATGAGCATCTGGCTAGGGATAAAAAGCCAACTTCTGTAGAGAAGGTAAGACCGTTACACCTTAGCATCTCATCTGTTTTGATGCAGTTTCCAATTAGAGAGGAGATGCTTACAGTCCAGCCAACCACCCCGTGTATGGTTCCTGGTTTGCCCTGATGTGTGCTGGCACTTGTCCAGCTAATGAATAATTAATGCAGAAAGGTCAGATACTTGGGACATGGGAGCGGTTTTGGAGGGATACGCAAGGAGTGGAACAAACCTTTAGGAGATGGCATTTCACTAGTCCTATTGCTCATAGAATAACTTGTGTTCTATCTTGGTTTTCCATATGGCGCTATGATATAGATGTGTGTGTGTGTATATAAATATATATATAGCAATAATCGCTGTTCTCTGGACCCCTTAATATTTTGTTCTGATTTTCAGATATCACCTGTAAAAATATGTGACTTCGATCTTGGTAGTGGGGTGAAGTTGAATAGTGCATGTACTCCAATAACTACTCCAGAATTAACCACGCCGGTAAGAGACCAGTTGTGACTTTTTGCTTTTCCTAGTCTACTGTGAAATACTTTTTTACCTCTACAGAAGACAGCTTGTAAAGGGCTTATTTCTAACCACACTCAATAGTGTATACATGATTTTAAGCAGGTGTGCTGCTTTTGTTTTTCTGTTGTAGAATGAATATACAAAGACACAAGGATTCGCCATGTTAATTCTGCTATTGACCAGAGAGTAAAATGCTAATCCTGTTTGTGTCTTACCCTGTCAAATAAGGAGGGTGTGCGTGTGTGTGCTTTTTTTTTTTTTTTTTTTTTTTTTTCCTTCCTGTTTATAGACTAAGTTTGAAGCTCAGTTTTGTGTCCATTTCCCCCTATTTGGGTTTTATAGCTAAGACCTGAGGACTCTAGGGAAATGCAATGTTTGGCTTTATAATCCATATTAATTTGTGAAACTATAATGCTGTGCTTCTAGCATTACTGTCAAAGAAAAATCTGACAATTTTGCGGAAGTTTTTTTGTCCACTCATCTATCCCACACTTCTGTTGGTAGGGTTGTTTACTTTCTGGAAAAAAAACAGCTAGTGGATAAAGTTTATATATATTTATATATATATGTTTAAAAATATATGTATATGTGTGTGAGATATATAGATATATATAGAGATATAGATATATGTAATATATATAATATACGTGTGTATATATATATGTATATACATATAAAATATATTTTGACCCTGCCTGTAGGATCATAGATTTGTATGGAGCAATTCACTGTCCTGCTG
>NW_010587525.1:179760-194526 GCF_000705375.1 Tinamus guttatus | reverse complement strand
TGCTGAAGAACTGCGGGAACTCTTTCACCTTCTCTCAAACCTCTGCAGTCCTCTCTCCTTAAATTTGTAGCTAATAATATTTTCTTGTGCAGTAGGTTCACAAAATGTCACAAAGCTCTCGACAGCTCCATTGAACTACAGAGGGTTGTGGCAGTTGGGATTTGGCTTAACAAAATAAGGACTGCAGTCAAAGTCAGTATTAATCTTCAGTAGTCCCTGAAGCCCAGTTGTGTCCCTCAGGCTGGATAGCAGAGAGCAGAATGATAAAAATTTTGAGCCTTGATTCAACTTTTCCTTTGAAATCTCACTTGAATTTGGTCTCCTAGTGTGGGTCTGCAGAGTACATGGCACCCGAAGTGGTTGAAGTCTTCACAGAGGAGGCCACGTTCTACGATAAGCGCTGCGATCTCTGGAGCCTGGGAGTGATTCTGTACATCATGCTCAGTGGTTACCCCCCTTTCGTGGGCAACTGTGGCACAGACTGTGGCTGGGACAGAGGAGAGGTCTGCATAGTTTGCCAGGTGAATGCACCATCTGGGCACACTTGGGAGCTGCCCTGTGAACTTGGAGTGTGTGAGACTTGCTCTAAAGCTGTGAGTAGCTGCATGTCCAGCCCAACCAGTTATCTGGGAAAAGAAGCTGTCAGTGAGAAGCAGGATTTATGATATCTTAGATAAAAAGGTGTATGACAACTATCTCTTTCTCCTCTAAATGTGAGATCTTGGAGTTTCCTCCTGATCCCCGTTCTGTGATTCTTGTTCTGGTTTATGGTAATTATTACAGCTCCTCATTTAAAATCTCAGTGCTCTGAGTCCCCATGCAGGGCCTCAATTTTTCTTTCCTGAAAACTGGACATGTTGTCTTCATAGTTGTTGGCAAGAGCAAGGTGTTGTTGGCAGAAGATTTATTGCATCTGTCTTAAGATGCACTGGATTGCTCTGTGCAGCTGCCTGTCACACTCCACTGGCTCCATGAGGAGACTAGAAGATTTCAGTTGTCACATTAGATGGTTAAAATTGGATGAGAAGGATTCCCTCTGAAAAGGTTTAGACCTCTCTGACATGGAGAAGTCTTCTGGTTGTGTTTCAGTTGCTACTTAAAATACTTTTTCTTTCACTAGAACAAGCTCTTTGAGAGCATTCAGGAAGGCAAATATGAGTTTCCTGACAAGGACTGGTCGCACATATCCTCTGATGCCAAAGATCTCATCTCAAAGCTGCTGGTTCGTGATGCCAAAGAACGACTTAGTGCTGCTCAGGTTTTGCAACATTCATGGGTTCAAGGAGTATGTGTTCTACTTTATTTTTTGACATTTATTCTTCTTCTGAGTCATAAAACAAGCTGCTCCCTCTCTCTAAACTTTTAATAGATATATTGCTTATTTCAATGATCTTATCTTGATATCTAGTAGCTTCATTTTTAATGAAAGTCTGTGGTTAGCTTTTGGAAGAACCTATCAGCTCCTAGTATTTCATTGTTGCATTGCTGGTTTGTGTATTTAAAAAGCTTTCTTGTAGCTACCAAGCACTGCAATACACAAATTATTATGCCCTTCTTTAATACAGTCATATGGAATGATTGTGGTTGTAGCGTTAAAAGAACAGCAATGTGATCTTCTGTTTTAGTTCCTAGTTCACGCAAGCATAGACAGACTCTCTGGAGACATTTTCCAACTTTGATCTTGTATTTGCAAGTTGCTGCAGTGCTGTGATTATCTCCTGGTGGAGAGGAAGGAGGGATTAAGAACTGTCAGTAGTGATTTGTAACCCAAGGTGCAGTGGTGTTTGCAGTGCCCACTAGTTACGAGCATCTGGGGCAGTCACCGGTTGTGTGTGCATGTTTTGTTATTGCTTTAGAACTTTCTCTTGAAAAAACTTGGTCCTCAACTGACTTTCTTAACTATCTCTTTTAGCAGGCTCCTGAAAGGGGGTTACCTACACCGCAGGTTCTTCAAAGGTAGTATTTTAATGTCTGTAAACTTGACCATGACCCATTAGCAAAGTAATGGGGGAGAGGTGAAACATAACAAATAGGGGGGTAAAATACCTGGGAGAGGAGCTTCATAAAAATGGCTGCATTAGTCTTGTTAAGAACATTAGAAATGCTAAAGCTCTGTGATTTTTCTTTTTATTTTTTCTTCTTTTGTGATCTAATCTTGCTTGTTTATGGGAAAGGCATTGGAGAGGATTCCTGTGGTGTAGCGCTAATTTTAAACTGGAGATAATGATGGTGTTGGCCATCACAGGCTGCCCAGGAGGGTAAAAAAGGCATAAAAGCAAGTCCAGAGGTTGCTTTCTAATGGGTGAATAATCATCACACACACAGACGCCCATCAGAATCCCTTTGAAGTTGGTGGTGATCCTAGTATCAATTTAAATGATACTAGGGCAAGCTTCATTTAAAGTGATCTGATGGCAGATTCTGTGTGCCAGACAGTGTGAATCACCTATCTCTCTACTGCTGTCAGTGGTAACTGGAGCTTCTTCCTCCCCTCAGCAGTGCATTTCCCTAAGTCAGATGTGCAATTATACTGGGATTGCAGTTTTCTGAAGCAGGACAGTGTTGCTCCACACTCCTGCCTCTTCAACATGTGCAACCTGCAGCACGGCCTCCCAGGTGGCTCGCCCAGGGTTACGTGGGGAGTGCTTGGCAAAATGAGGAGTAGAACATTTGCTTGTTCCTGAAATCCCAGAGGACCTTTGTCTCACTGGTGGTTGCACTGAAGCAGTGTAAATATTAAGCGAATGTTTTGCCTGCTGTGTCAACGTTCCCGGAGAAGTAATAAAACCAACTGCCTATGTATCTGTATATCTCTGTAGATGCATATAAAATATGTATGTGCATATATAGAAATAGAGGAAAAAAGGTACAAGGTTTGCTTGGGTGAAGAGACTTCTGCATGTGTTGTAACTGCTTTCTTCTTGTCCCCGAAGGAACAGCAGCACCAAGGACCTGACGCTCTTTGCTGCCGAGGCCATCGCCCTCAACCGCCAGCTGTCTCAGCACGAGAACGAGCTCAGCGCAGAGCAGGAGAGCACGGCCCACGCCGTGTGCTCCGTGAAGCTTTCTCCTCCGTCCAAATCCCGCCTCGCCAAGCGCAGAGCAATGACACAGGCCACCAAAGACAGTGACTTCCAGCCCCATAAAGCTGTTTAAGTCTCTTTCATGCTATGGATTGGCAAGAGCAGCCTGTTTTCTTACTTGGATTTCGGCACCAATCAAAGCTTCCCTGCTTCTGACTCTTAATTTAGAAGCTTGCTCTTATGAAGCATCTACTAACTTTAAGGGGATAACTTTTACGGGACTTTTTTTTTTTTTTGCCTGTCAAATTTGGTGCATTAAGACAATGTAACTGCTCTTTTTTAAGCTAGAAAAGATGTGTTTGTTGCTGAGTTATCTGAGGTGATAAATCTCTAAGCTTTCCTTATTTTTCCCTTAAAAGAGCACACTTTAAAATGCAAACTTAAACATCGGAACAAATGCTTTTCTTGCTTTGCCTGGCAAAGTGTCAGGGCTCTGTATTATGACTGCTCTCCTTGCTGGTAAATCTTAAAGGTGCTGCTGCTGGTGTCAGCAGTGGGGACTGTTTCCAACCAGCAGTGCCCTTTCCTCTTTGTAGACTCAGGAAACAGAGCTGATGACTGGGTGAATCGGTTGCCATTACTTTTATTGGGATTGCATTTTATGTAGATGATGATGTAAAGGTGCAAGCATTTGTCAGGCTTGTAGAGATAGAGGGAACTGGGTTGCCTTTTTTTTCCTCTCATTCCTGTAAATGCTTTATGCATCAGTATGTGGGACAAAAGCTGGAGGAAGATACCATTTCTTTGACATCATTTTGTTCCAGCTAGATAGTGTGCCATATCTCAGTTTTTCTGTCCAGTGTGTCCCCTTCTTTTAAAGTTACATTTTGAATCTGATACAACAGCATAACAGATGAGTTTTAGTATCCATTTTTCCATATTAACACTATCACCAGTTATACCTTCCTGCCTTGAAACTCATATCACTCAAGTTCTTCTGTATGCATTATCTGGAGTTATTAATGTGAATGGACAGGCTTCAGTGAATTTTGGTTTGTGCATAACTCAGGATTTCCATATGCAATGCTACATTTGTGAATAAGTGGTACTGCAGCTGTGGCATTCTGCCTGCTGCAGTGAATCAGGCCAGACAGCAAGAATTCAGATTCCAGTTTTGGTACTGTGATACACCAGAGCTCAGGAGTAATTTGAAAAAATACTGCCTGAATGGCTGGAGATTTTGGATGATCAATGAGGTGTCTGTGGAAAAGGATGTGAAGGTGGAGCACTTTCTGAAATATAAGCTGTGAAAAATGGGCCACTGAGGTGCCCAACATGATGCACCTTAAACTTCCCAGCCATTTCTGAAGACTTTGCCTGGTGGTAGGGTGCAAGGTGGGGAGAGGGAGGAGGCCTCTGGGTGCAGCACAAACCCTCCCGGGCAGCCTGTGAAGGAATAACGTAGCGGATCCAACAGGCAGGCAGGAAAGGAGCAGTCAAAGCTGAATGTCTGTGCATGGCTATTCAGAGCGGTTTTACAGTGTCTTTTAACAGTGCGTCTATGAGTATTTTTATAGAACATACTGTATTTTGTGATTAATATTAAAGTTCTTATTTAAAGTATTTTATACATCGTGCCAGTGGACAGATTATAAAATGTATTTGCCTTTGTTTTTATTAAAATGTCTTAAGTTATAGCGTTAATGCACTCGATTCTGTGTGGGTCTTTTTTGTTCTTGATTTTTGGTGAATTTGAAAAATAGGAAATACTCGCTTATTTCTGACACTGGGTTTAGCTCTGAAAACTCACCCTCCTCTTCTATGGTTATATTCCTTTATCAGGTTTCTGGAGCTCTGGTGATCTGTGCAGTCATATCTTAATCTTGCTGTGATAGAGCTGAGCTGCCTGGAAGGGATCCTGTGATCACTTTCAACCTTGATGAGAAGTTGTTTAACCACATTTCATGTTTTTCTATTTGATTTGTGAAGGAAGCAATGATTTGTGAAGGAAGCAGCTTGACCAGGGGCAGTGGTGCAACGCAGAATATTCCACTCAGATGGAGCCCTGAAGCCTGTTGACTCCAGAGCTTCCCATGCCAACAGTAATGTGAAATGGGGCCATTTAGTGGTGGTGCTTCCCCAGAGATGGAGCTGGGTAGATTTGGTTAACACTGGCAGGGCCTCTGGGGATTCCTCTCAGCAGCTACTGCCCCTGGTGGGAGAGGTAGACCCAGAGAGAGCAGGTTGATGTGAACAGTGACCAAAGTCCTTCTGTTCCTGGGTGACCTGTCCCGGACAGGCAGTTCGCTCTCTGATGTATAAAATAGAGGAAGGGGCCAGCAGAACTTGCACTAAATGGTTAAAACGTTTTCTGTGGTTTCTACAAGGCCCTCGAATGGATAGATGACAGCCCCGTCCGGCTCTTATGGTGCTCTCAGCTGCCTTGAGGATGCTGCCAGCAGCCACCTCTACATGAGCCTTGTGTTGCAGCATCCTTGCTCTCCACTGCTGGGTACTTGTATGCTCATCTGCTCAGGGCATGAAGCTAAAATGTCAGGGTGTGTGTTTTTTTTTTTTTTTTTTTTTTTTTACTGAACAGCTAGAATTGAAGCATTTTTTTAAACAGCTGATTTTCTTACATGCAGACAGGAAGGACTGCAGCTGGTAGCAGGAAGGCTGCAGATCGTCCAACAGTATATGCGTATACGCCAGACCTACGTAATGTTAGGAACTGAGTAAAATGTCCCCAGGCAGAGAAGAGATTTGATTGAAGCCAGTTGTCAGGTGGAGGTAAGCCTTTATTTGTATTTGCCTTCAGTTCAAAGGAAACCTTCTCACTGTTTTTGGTGCTATTGTTTGAACTGTGCTTTGGAACCACCTGCTTCTTGGTTCTTCTTTCTCCCAGTAAGAGCTGTATTGGCAACAGCCTGGTTGAAGTAAGTGATGTTAAAGGCTGATTTTAGTATAGATTTTAGGTCTTTATTTGCCTCAAAATGAGTCGAATTTAGCTGCTTCAACACTCTGACATTACAGGTGCATCCTGCCAGTTTCATCTTTCTCTCTCAATCTTCTTTGTGCTTTATGTCCTTGGAGTTGTGTAATTCAGTAGTCTTCATGACGCTTTTGCATGTCAGAGGGGAAAAGCACTTGTTACGCATTTCTAGGTGGGAAGTCACTAATTCAGATACTGCATGATCTGTTCTTCCGAAGTAACTAGGTTTGCAGTTGTCACCTTAACTTCTTGTGTTATAGAACGTGGCATAGAACATAACTCCTTCTCATTGCTGAATTATACCACTTCCCTTTCAAAAGGGGCTGAAGTCTGCACCATGTGATTTTAGTCACTTTTGTGGGCTGCCTGGTTTAAGAAAAATGAAAGGGGCTTCAGAGAACACTTTTGGGGGGTGGAGGAATGAGGCAAATAAGCAAAATAGTGACCTTGAAGCATTCAAGGCAAGAAAAGCAACAAAGCTGCTGAACTGGTCTTTAATATTGCCTAAGAAGGTGCCTTAGGGAAGTCCTCCCTGCCCTTTTCCTGGAGAAAAGGGGGGGGGAAAAATAAGTGGAGTGGGTTTTGCATTTGCCATAATGAGGGAGATTAAGGCTATTTACTTGCTATTTGTTTTAAACTAATCTATGGTCTCCTGTTAGGATCTTGCTGGCACTGAATGCCTTGCAGGGCTATTTTACTGCCCTCCCTGTGCAATAATTCATAAAGCAGTCTTGGAGCACGGTCAGCCCTGTGCTTGCCTATGCGGTTTAGAAACCTTTTATGTATTGTTGGTTGCATAAAATGAAGCTACTTTTTTTTTTTCTCCTCATTGTTTGGTATTTTCTTCTCTCTCCTCCCTCCTCATATTATTGAATTGATTATCAGAGATGGAAAGATGATGCTGTTTGTGTGGGGCTTGTGGGTGGGCTGGCTTTTAAGGTAGAGAGCAGCCTGGTTAATTTTCAAAAACTAATGATTTTCTTTGGGCCATTCTAGTGGCAGTAACAGGCTTCAAATTTGGCTTCCATGGAAACATACTGCCATGGTAACTGAAAGGCCTGACAACCCTGAAGAAACGTTTGCTTGTACCCTTCTTTCGCTGCTTCTTACCGTTCCCCATGTGATGTGTGTGGCTTGTTACCCCGGCCACATTCAGTTGGTGTGTTCAAAATGCCCCATGTACAGAAATGCACTTATTTTAGAAGAGAAAACGGCCTAAAAGCAATGGTGATATTTTGCTGACTTTTTTTTTTGTGAAAAAGCTATTGCAAGGGAAATGTCACTGAGCCGCAAATTCTTCCTCCTGATGGTAGAAAGTCCTAAAGTGAGTGCTTTGTCCTTAGATTAATTTGAGGAGATGAGCTGGAATTGGATGCTTTAATGAGCCAGGCCCTGCACCTAGTTAAAGATCTGTAATACCGAGGATGCGAGAACTCAACTCGTGCAGTGGCTGAAAGACGGTAACGTTGCTTTGAGGGGTCCCTTCTAACTCATCAGTTAGATGATGAGTTTTCTATCGCTGTCCCCTCATTGCTAACAAACCTGGATAAGAAAACAGTGCATTGCAATGTACACCTACCACTGTCATGTTAATATTTTCTTTTTTGGGGGCTTCCCCTGCATACACCTTATCCCAAAGGACAGTGAAGGTAGGGAGTTTGTGGGGAAGATGTTAGTTGATGTTGGAGCTGCCCCAAAAGGAAAAACTGGCCCATTGGACTTGTATCTCGGGGCTTCCCTCAAGCTCCTTGCAGGGCTGAAGGTGATGTAAGCTTTGTGCTTACCTTATCTTAGCGTAAAGTACAGAGCATATAAAGTAATATAGAGCTCTGCCATCTTCTGAACATCGTCCTGTGTCTTTCCATCCTTTCCCAGGCTCTGCATGCCTAGGTATGCTCGCTGGGCCCTTTGGCTGGGAAAAGTTCCCCATTCTGACTCCAGCTGTATGCACTAAGGCAGGCTGGTCACGGATGCTTCCCTATTCCCCCAGAAACAGCTCACCTCGTTATCCCAAGGCTCTGATATTTGGGTTTTTGCAACCAGTAACTGGTCTCTGCTCAGCTTGTCTTTTCCTCTCCTCTGGGAACAACAGACAGGAGGTCAAATTCTCCCTCTTACAGCAAAAATTCTAATTGCTCCCTAGCCACATTTCTCTGCTATTAAATTTCAACCCTGTTATATTATTAAGGATCCCAGCATTATGTCTGTGATATTCTGATCCTCTTGTAAGTGATGGCTCAGTGACTTCTCTTTCTGTCTGGCTCGCCAAGTAAAATGATTTAATTGCTTGATGAATTCTCTTACCGTTGCATTCACCTTACTTGTTCTTCTCTTCTGTAGCATAAAAACTCTGGCTCCTGTGCCAAGCTCTCTGTTGAGGACTAACATCACTGATGTTGTTTCACATGTGTTATATGACCAATCTCTTTCCATCTCTTTGTGAAAAGATGGAACGGATTTGGATGGTGTTTCTGGGTAGATTGGACGGTATTCCTGGGTAGAAGGAAGGAACTTGTCTGTGAAAAGATGGAACGGATTTGGATGGTATTTCTAGGTAGAAGGAAGGGGATTAATGAATGGGGGGTAGTCTGCTGTGTAATCCATACTGCCCTTCCAGGTTGTCCAGTGCTTAAAGGACTTGTTTCCTGGATCTCCAGATTTAGGTTTTTATCTTCATAGGACAATTAAAGTAAGTGGATCTCTGTAGCCTATAAAAATTCATAAAACTTGCTGTCATTTCTTCAGCAGAAGAAAAACACAGCTCTAATTAGTAGTAGAGCTGTGTTTGTGTTTTCTCTTATTATTTTGGGGTAATATTTTGGAATGAGCCAAAAATACTTTGACGAGTCCATCTTTCTTTTGCTTTACCAGTTGTTATGTAGATCATTCAGATTCTGTCTCTGAACCCTTCAAGTAATTTTTCCTTCAATCTGTTCATATTACTTCTAGAAAATGGAGAGATGCCTATGCTCTCCTCATAATCAGCTCTGCGTTGTGGCTTTTCTAGTGATGGATTTTTATTTTTTATTTTTCAGATTCAGACCCTGGTTTTGTCCATCCACGTGCAGTTCTCCAGCAATATGGGGTTCTCAAGGTTTTGACCACTCTGCTTAGCCTTGTGCCATCATCAAGCATTTTCTCTTCTGCTTTTCAGGTTAGTAGATGGCAGAAGCCAAACAAATCTGACTTTCCCGTTAGAGTCTTTGATCTGATCCAGGGCTTTGTTAGGGAACAAGCTGCCACGTGTCAACTCTGCTTGCCAACAAACTGCCACATGTCATCTTCTCTTGCCATTGGCAGATGCAAAGCACCTCACTCCTTTCTCACTGATGGGTAAGCTCTTTTGAGTTGCAGTATTCATTATGCAATAGGAATGCACATGTAAAATACTACATTGGATGAGCATGGTGAGTTGGTTGCATGCTGCAAGAATTTGACTGCACTTGGAAGTTCCTAGCACCACCAGTTATTCACAAGTTGCACATAAACAATTCCCTTAAATTTTAGTTTTAGAAATTGTTCCGCCCTTGGGCTGCTTCATTATCAGTTTAAGATTGTAACAATACAGTAAAATATCTGGGTTATGAATGGCAGATTCTGTTTATTTTCATGCAACCAATTGGCTTTGCCTGAGTTCTTTACATGTGTTTAATCTCATGATTAAGTTTCAAGAAATGCTGCCAAACTTTACAAGTAGCACCAAAGTCAATAAGCTTCCCTTTCCTCCTTGCTCTTGTTGTGTTTTTTTTTCTTTTTCTTTTTTTCTAGTCATGTATTTTTTTTTCTGTTGAATAATTCAGCTAATAGGCTGGCACTTGAGCACTTGAGAGCTGTGTCCTCTAATGAGGAAAGCAGCTTGCCAACTTTTTATCTTTACAGTCGTTTGATTGCAAACCCAGCATCGTTAACAAATCACAATGGAATAGCTGTGGAAATACAGAACAAAATGTTATCTTAATGTAAGTGGGCAAGGAAGAGAATACAAACAGCATCAAAAAACCCAAGCCCTGCACAGCAAAAAAAAAAATCCTGAAGTGAAGCATACATGGAAGGAAAGAATGGTTTTTCCTTTTTGCAGCCTTGCTTACTCAATATTTGCAAGCAGGAAAGCAGTATGGGAAAAAAAGACATTAACTCTACAAAGAGACACAGTTGCACTAATTCAGAGGATGAGTGTAGGTGTATCTGTTGGCAGCCGTGCTTCTCTCCATGTTTATGTGAGTAAAGGTTTGTATATAGAGGGATTTTTTCTTTGCTAGCATGATTTTTTTTATCTGAGTGTTCTACAGTGACACAGATATGTTTTTAAAATATATATATATATATATTGCGCATTGCTTAATCCACTTCAAAGTTGCATTAAGACCATGCTGTCTTGAGTGTTTTCAGACCAAGATTCACACTGCAGATGAATTTTCAGTTCATTTTAGTTTCATTTTTTCTTTCCTGGACTCACCTGTCCTTACATCAGCAGGCATTCCAGTAGCTCTGGGCACCTGGGTGGTCACACCTGGTCCACAAGGAGTTGGAAACAGCAGTTTGCAGCTTCCATAACTTGGGAATTGGACAAAATGCAAGCAGGTAGCTAGGTAAAGCATGTACAAGACAAGAATGGGATCACTTTGTATTAGCCTAAGTGATGCTCTGGGAACAGATCCTTAAATCAAGGGGCTTGTTTTGACACTCATTTTAGTGGTAGGGACTACATATGTAGGTAAAGTACTGCTAAAGGGTAGTACCTGAGCATCTATTCACAGCAAATGAGCAGTCTTTGATCTTGAGCCACATCAGTGCTGAATGCTTTTACCATACTAGGTAGAAGTGAATGTTTTAGTACCATGTTCTGTTACATTCACAGAATATGGGAGGTGGCAAAGCATGGAGAGAAACAGCGGTTTGGGAACAGACCATTATCTCCTCTAAAGGACAGACACACAGAGAAGATGCTGGCCAGCAAGGCCTTTTTTCCCCAAGGATTTGAAAATGAATCCCTTTAGAGAGTAGCTGAAAATCCAATACCATCTACTTCTTAACATATTTGCTATTGGTTATTAGTTAAAGAATTTTCTGTTTAAGTAGCTGCAGTTCAGTTATAGGGAAGGTGCATTCAATGCCTAGGTTTAGTGTTTGAAGCTAGATCATGTGGCCATGATGAGAGCAGCCAAGGTAGGAGGAAATTTTAATAGCACTTTTCAGCCAGAGGTTTCTCACTTGCAATTTGTGGATTAGGAAAACAGGCTTGGAAAGACAATGTAGCCCAGGCAATTCCCTCTGCAAACTAGCAGCTTGCCCAAGACCGGAATGTCATCTTGAATTCCTGCCCAGTGAAATCCTGCAGCCGAACTAAAATGACACCAAGTGCTGTATTTAAATTCAGCATCATTATCTGAACTGTGTGGTATGGTTTTCTGCAGTGCAGGGGAGATGCTTGTCTTGGGTCTCAGGGCCAAATTCTGAGGTGAATGTGGAATGAGACTCTTAATGGGATAGAGACTTTTCTCACACATGGGAAAGGTCCCTCTTTTGCTATAGAAACGTGGCTCCAAGAGATTCCCTTGATCCTAGCAGGCGTGTTTTGTAATTTCTTTCCTACTGCCTATTGCAGCATTCACTCGAAATGCAGAACGCTGAGCTGAGCGGCAGATCTGGGCAAGACTTGGCAGGCCAGAGCTGAGCTAAGCCCATTTAATTGGAAATTAAAATCCCACTTATCTGGCCTGTAATTGCTATTAAAGCATCCTTTGAAGACGCAAAGCTAAATTAAATCAACCTTGCTTATATGGACATCCAGGGAACTGCACCAAATTAGAGCAGTTAAAGATCTGACCTGTTATATTTATGCTCAAAGGCTGGGGAAGGGAAACTGAGATGAGCAAAAATGATTGTGGCTTAAAAAGGATGGTGGGGAGGGGAAGGGCCAGCAGACAAAACCAATGTCTGTGAGATGTGGAGCAGTGTTGCTCAAAATGGGCCCTCAGAGGATGCCAACTTGCAACTGTTGCTTTCAAAACGTAGCTCCCCTTTTGCTTGCGCAGAAATATCCCTGATCACCCTCTTCTGCCTCTTGCTTGTTTATAATTGATCTCCATTTTTCTCTGTCTTGCTGGTTTCTTAGTCCTTCTCTAAGCACCCAGTGGTGGGAACTAAAATGCCCCTTGGCTTTGCACAGCAGGGATGTGTGTGATGTGAAGCCAGATGGCTGCCAAGATGAGCAATTAAGAGTGTCTGTGTGTTATTAATTACAGCTGTTGTTTTTACAGTTGGAGGTGATGGAGAGGTTCTCAGCAGCTGTCAGAAACACAGGGACGAAGGAGGATCTGGCTTGGTGGCATGTCATTAATATCCACTGGAATGGGGAGTGCTCAGCACCCATCTAGATCTAGACCCGCTGCTGGGCAGTGTGATCAGCGAGATGGCTTCGTTCTGGATTGCCAGGAAAGGAGATGACCAGGAGCCAACTCAAATATGCAGCTATGATCTCATTGTATTTGCTTGAAACTGCACTGATTTGCATTGCTTCTTGATGTTTTTTCCCTTTGTTTTGCTCCGACAGCTGCATTACATTACTAAAAATATCTAAAAAGGTATCACTTAGTACACTGCTTCCTCTGCTTGCTTTTGTGCATCTCTCTCTAAACACCTGTCATATCTGCCTAAATCCCTGCTTTGAAGCAGAACTTCACCTTTAGGGAGCAACCTCTGTTATTCTCTAGTCCTGGTTTGTCTCCTCCTGTGCTAACAAGAGGCTCAGCACTTAAGGTAAGGGCCTGGTTTGATAGCAGCTAAAGGGAAGAGTTAGGAATCTCATCATCTGAACAGGGGGCTGGAATGTCTTGGCTTCTTGCTCAGAATGTGACTGAATCCAGGTGGATTCTATCCCTCAGAAAGCATATTCCCTATATAAAAGCAACTTTTTATATGTTTAGCTACAGAGTATCATACACATTTATTGTGTGTGTGTGTGTGTTCACACATACAGTTACTCTAATTCTGAGCATGACTATTTCCTCTGTGATCTGACTAGAGCAAAAATTAAAATAAAGATTAGATTAGTTGTCGTGGTAACAGCTACCCCTGCCTCATATGACGCACAGATTCTGTGAAGCGAAGGAGCACACACCAATTTACACTCTTAATTTTTGGGACACTCAGGGTTCAAGCTCTTCCCAGGAGATCCCCTGATGACACCAAGTGATATCTCCCTGCTTCCACTGAGCAAGCTTACTTTCTTTGATTACTTGCATTTACAAGAGCTTTGGAACTGCTGCCTTCATTCCTTGGTAGAAACAGTCTCATCTTCATTTATGTTTCTTTCTTTAAGCAATAATAAGAGTAGGTAGACAATGGAAAAAAAAAAAGGGATACTGAGTGAAAGGGGTGTTTTTCTTCTTGGGATAAAGAGAATTGAATTGGCTTTTCCTGTGGTTGAGTTTGAGTATGAGGGCTGAAGGTAAACAGAAGGGTTCAAGGCAGGTCTGTCTAGCCACATGTGTATCCTTGAGCACCAATGGGTTGGCAAGAGATGGTGAGGAAGGAGGACGGTTTTGTGTCTTTTGTGGTTTCTGACATTTGAATCCAGTCCCCCTGCTCTGAGGGGCGTATGATGAAGGGCACATTCCCCTCTCCTGGCAGACAGTGGGCTGCTTTGTCTGTATTCAGCATTTCTTTACTTTTCAGTAATTCACGTTTCTGAGGGTCTCTGAGCTGGGAGACAGATAATGGTGCTCAGAGGGAAGGAAATGATCTGGGTCTTGGAGGGCATCAGTGCAGAGAGTGTGTGGACTGCAGTTGTAAGGTTAGTAATTGCTAATAAGAGGGAAAATTGTCACCTAACATCAAGTTTTGTGAATAAACATACAAATGCATTTTTAGGTGAGTGCTAACTCACATTTTCCAGGTTGTCCTGATTCATTAGCTCCGTTAGCTTTCATGACTATACATCAAAGTCTTAAATATTTCTGCTTTATATTGGAGAAAAACAAATGAGCTGATGTAGTCAAAATAGTAATGTCTTGTGGTGTTGAAATCTCGCTTGTTTTATCTTACAGCTATTGGATCTTTTAAGATACAAGGATGAGTTGCATTACCAGGTCTGCAGGAGAAAAGCACATGAAGAGATGATGCAGTTGACTGCAGTTAATGACTGCTAGAGTGAGAACATGTACGTTACAAGGATAAATAGACCTTTTTGATCCTTGCCCTCAGAAACATATCCACGTTGTCTTTATTCATATATTTATTCATGATCCCTTTTCATAATTTGTTCCAGAGCTGTTACTAATCTCTAAATTGTATCTTAGAAGACAAAGGGCAGTTATGAGCCTGCCAGTAATGAAGAGGTAAGAAGGGAAGATTGAAGGATGTCCATTCCTCCACTACTTTCCATTGCATTTCTTATTTATTCAGCTACTTTTTGTTTCCTTTTACTAAACAAGAGTTTTACAAAACCCTACCTCTAGAAAAACCTGCTCACTTCAACTGCATCAGGTGTCTAGTTCAGCCACAGTCTGGCCCTATGGTCTTGAAAAAGTATTTGTAGAAGAGAAGAGGAAAGTATCATAGAATCATAGAATGCTTAAGGTTGGAAGGGACCTCTAGAGATCATCTAGTCCAACCCCCCTGCACACGCAGGGTCACCTAGAGCACGTGGCACAGGACTGCATCCAAGCGGGTTTTGAAGATCTCCAGAGAAGGAGACTCCACAACCTCTCTGGGCAGCCTGTTCCAGGGCTCTGTCACCCTCACTGTTAA
>NW_010587525.1:144606-179534 GCF_000705375.1 Tinamus guttatus | reverse complement strand
AGAGCTGCTCTCCAGAAGGTCAGTCCCCAGCCTGTACTGGTGTCTGGGGTTATTCCTCCCCAGGTGCAGGACCTTGCACTTGGCCTTGTTGAATTTCATGAGGTTTCTTACTGCCCAGTTGTCCAGTCTGTCCAGGTTCCTCTGGATGGCAGCGCAGCCCTCTGGGGTATCAGCTACTCCTAAGTAAGATCAATACCATCTCAGAATGGTATTGGTGGTGGTGATGGGGATCGAACATCTCCCTTGAATCACTACTTAGCTGCATGATTGAGTTGGGTGCCTGATTTTCAGATGTGTGACAGAATCCTTCCTGAGATGTGTAGGAGTGAAGCCAGAACATTTAAACTTTGGTTGCTGAAAATTTGAAATGGCAGAGAGCTTTCCACTGCCTGTAACACTGTCTAAATATATAGACTCTGATGCTCTAAAGAGAACTGAAGGAAGAGTCAATGCCACAAGCTTCCTAATCCCTGTGTACAGGAGGGCACTTCAGACACTGGTGTTTTCTGTCTGTGGGTATAGGATAGCCAAATTTGACAAGCTATTCTAGGGTTAGGGATGAATCAGTGTTGTAAAATCTGTGTCTGTAAGGAGTCCTAACATGTGGGCTGTCCTGACAAGGACAATCAGAGCCTCCTTCTCATTCTTACAAGCATCTGGCCCTAGGGTACTTGGAATTGGCCATCCCATGTGTCCGGGAACAGGAGGATGCCCTGCTTATGTGGCTCTCTCTTAAGAGGCACTGCAGGCCGAAAGCTTTTCCCTGGAATGAGCTAGGCCACAGGGGCAAAACAAGGAGAGTATTCAGATCAGTTCTGCCTGTCCCAACGAATTACAGCTATTGCATAGCTAGAGGCTGTTATCTCCTCTATTTCTGACCTGGGAAATCCTCGGTGTTTAGGGGCTGTGCTGAAGGGAGCATTTCTCCCTTCTTTGTGTCTAACTTGATCATAAAAATCACTCCCTCTCCTCCCTCTGTGATGGAGACCTCTCTGATGATGTGTCCAACCATTCCTGAACCTGTCTCATGACAAACCTCAGTATCCTCAGCTGGAACCATAGTTCATGGCTTCTTGCCTTCCACACCATGGACTTATATGACAGCATCTGCTTGCCCTTTTTAGGAGCTGAAACAAACTTAGGGCTTCCCAACAGTGTGAATGGGACTGGATTTTTCTCTGCCAGATCTGGCTGAATGTAGCCAGGCTGTTTCCAAAGGTAGGATGAGGAGCCATGAGCTTTCCTGAAACACCAAAGCACATGTCAATCTGAGTTCCGCATGGAAAACCCTTCAGGGAAAACTTTTTGTGGCAGAAGAGGACAAAATGTCCTAGTTCACACTGGCGAGGCAGCATTATAATTCAAGGCATCAGTCTTGTAACAGCTGTAAGAACAGAAACATATTATGAGTGCTAATCATATTAATTAAAATTGTGCTGCTGTTTGCTTGAACACTTACAGAGAGGAATACTTTTTTTTTTTTTTTTTCTCTCATTGTTTTATTCCGGGACACAAGATGGAGTCTTGAGAGTGGCCAAATCTGCACAGTGAATGATCGTATGTGCTGTGATTCCTGAAGTGCCTGAGGTTCTTTTGGTACGTTAGGATGTGACTGCAAGAAAGTCTTTTAAAGCATTATTTGGAGATATAGTACCTATCATCTTTTAAAAATGCAGCCCATGAAAGCAACATTCCTCCTCTTTAGCCTGGTTCCTGAGATGTCTCGACACAGTAAAGGTACCTTTTCTATCTGTAAACTCCTAAGCTGCTTTATGCCTCAGTTTACTTCCAGCTTCTAGAAAAGAGATGGAATAGTTATCTCTCTCTCTGCTTTATGTGGGCCAAAAGGTCCTTAGGATAGAGCCCATCTCTTCAGTATTGGACTCTGGCCCGATTGTAGCAAAGCCATGTCAGTACAGAGGATGTATTCCTCCATCTGTTCCAGGAGGAGTCCCAGGCTGTGGAGAGTTTCCAGACTGTTTACTGAGCAGTTTTTCCTCCTTCCAGTCTCTGCTATTTCAGGCTGTGCTCAAACCCAAATGCAATTCCTGGGAATCATTGCTGCAGGTATCCTGCCTCACTACTTTTTGGTACCTTCATAAAGCTCTTGCTCTGCTCTGTGTTCTTCCCTTGTTCCCTATCTGAAGGGCAACACCACCAGTAGCCAAAATAACCCACCAGCTCTGAAGGGAAGAGGTTGTTTATTCCATAGTGCTCTTGCTGTGGCTAGGAGAGGGCAACTGCTCATGGCATCAGTAGAGGAATGGGCTGTTAATGCAAGTCCCCTTCCTTACGGGGCTACAGAAAGCATCGCCTCTCCTGCTTTATGGCTTACATCCAAAGCAGCTCCTCTACAATGAGACTGTACAAGATGCAGAAGTATCTGTATGAGCTGGAGGCAGATATTGATGCAATTGCCATGATTCTGTTAGCCCTGAGTGTTTTTAAAGCAACCCTTGTCTGTCCAGGCTTAGACCTTCTCACCTTTCCATCAAGATTCACTTGGCAGTAGACTGTGTTGCCCTTGCTTCAGAAAGATCATTTTTTCTCTTTGCTTAGTAGCCTGCTTTCTGAAAAACTTGTATGAACCTCCTCCCTTGCAAATTGGTTGCAAGGCTTAAAAGCTATTACAGTCACATCCCCTTCTACTTCAAGTGCTGTGAAACTTGGTGTAAGAGGGGTGAAACAGGTAGGGAACAGTTGTATGAAGACCTGAAATAAAATGTCACTTCAGTAAAATGTCATTCCATAAAATTAGCAGAAGTTGCTGCAGGTGAGAAGACACTTGTGCTGCGTGCAGATCAATGATGTTTTTGTTTGCCTGCTGTTGCTCAGCACCTGGCCTTGATATCAATGCAGCATTTTTTTTTCTCTCACTAGACAAAGAAAGTCTGTCCAGTTCCACCTGACATCCTAAGGAAACAGAGTGGAATCTGGGACCGCAAAGGGCTTTGAAAAATCTGTCCTGCTGCCCTGAGGTGAGTGTGGTATATAGATAATATCACTCCATGCACACTTATACATTGAGGTATGTAAAAAAGGCTGTATGTCTTTACAAGCTGCAGTTTCAGATAGCTCTGTGCTCAGTCAATGTGTGTGGTAAAACATCAGAGAAAAAGCAGGTAGCAAGGTACTCCTCATATCCCATGTGGATACCTACTAAGCCTCACTGCTGTAGTCCTTTACCACATACCCTGCAGCAGCGTTGCCTGGAAGTGCCTGCAAGTATTTTAGTGCAGCCACGTTCCCTATCTGTGTCTGATCTTCCCTGGTCTGAGTGGCAAACATCTTTCCCCTTGTTTTGCTGCTGTTCAGTGGCCCAAAGACTTGAGGTTTGCAGCCTGATACCTTCCAAGCAAGCATAATTTAACATTTACAGAGGCCTCTCCAGCCAATGCCTTGTGATTCCCGATACAAGCTGTCTCTGTTGGCTCTAAACTGCAGCAACAACCATCTTAATTGTCTTTTTTGTTTGGCCTGTAAGAGGCAGCTAAACCACAGAAGATGAGCTTGAGAGTTTTCCTAGTCCATGTCTGGTATGATCCCAGACTCCATTTCTATTTCCTATTCCCTTGTGATATTTGGTTGGTGGCAAAATGTGAGTAGAAGTTGTCTCACCTCGGCAAATGAACGTTAGCTTCCTTTGACGGATAAAAGCAGAAGGAGAGTGTGGGTTAAAACCACTGGGTCATGCTGTCCTCCCAAGACTTGCAAGGAGAAATAGCAGCTAATCTTCAGCCCCAATAATTACTTGCAAAGTTGGAGCTTTCTGGTTGGGCTATGTCAGCTGTAATTAGGTGAAGAGTTTCTGCCTCCTGAATCAGAGACCAAACAGTCCAGCAGAGTGGGTGGTGAATATCCATCTCCATTTAATGCTGCTTTCTAGAGCGAGATTCACCAACAACACCAAGAAGGCTTCCTTGGGCCTGCAGGATGCCACTTTGAAAAGCAGCAGTAAGAGCTACAGGGTGTTTTGAGAAGGATCTGAAATGCAGCTTGCCTGGTGTTGGTGCTGCTTACCCAAGTGAATTTTGTGGAAAACAAAAGAATTTACAGGAAAAGGAGAGCTCGGAGTGCTTTTGCAAGCTGGTCTGAAGTTGGCCTTATGTGCTTCACTCCTGGGGCTCAAGTGCAACGTGCTGAGGCGTCTAACCTGAAACATTTGCTCTGTGTTCACAGAAGCCTGAGAAAGAGCAGCTCTGCAGGGCAAATAAGGCTTTAGCTGACATCCGAGTCTAGTAACCTTATTGTGGTTCTTTTTCCAAGTTAACTCAAGTTTTTATTGATCTAAGTGTTGCCAGTTTCTTCCTGTTACAGAATATCTAAGCAACCACATACCTTGTGTTGTTTATGTACAGGGCTTTTAGCTGTCTCTGAGCCTCTAAAGCAGATTGAAGAACCCACTTTTTTCTGCAGGACGGAAGAATTTGCTTTGTATTATTGATTTCCCCCTCCACCCCCTGGCATTTTACTGTGAACTTGTTGTTCCCTTGGCCTAGTAACTTTTGTGTTTTGATGTGTTTTGTGACCTTGTGTCTTGTGCAGGCTCCAGTTTTCTTTAGTAACTTCAGAGGGCTTTGGGGATCTGGGGCTTTGGGTTGGACTCGAGGATCTCGAGAGGCCCTTCCAACCTCAACCATTCTGTGATTTGTGGTTCTGTCCTGGCTTAGTGCCTGCGCCCCAGGCTCTGGGTGGTCTTCGGGACCATCTCAAAGCTGCCAAGCTCTGTGCTGCAAAACTGGGAGTTCAGCCTGGCTGAACTGAATCTGTCACCAGGCTATGAGACCTGGTGCTAGTTCTTGACAATCTAGAAGGAATTTAGATATGAAAACCTGTCAAGAAATTTAGCATAGACTGGTGAACCAGACATGCTTTGGATGAAGCTTTGTATGGTTTTCTTGGTGAAATAAGGGTTTAGAAAATTTCTGATTAGCTCTGCCTTTTTCTGCTACTCTCTTATCTCCAGTCAAGGAATTTGGGTATCAACTGTTGTACTGCAAGCTGTACATAGAAAGACTGTTCCCTGACAGACAAGACTCTCAGAAAATTTGGGTTCTCCTATGTGGGTCGGTCCATCTGGGTTCCTGAGTAAGTCCCTGTGTGATTTTTTTTTGTCCATTCATTATTCTTGTGCTGTTTTGTCTTTGGTCTGCTTAATATTCTGATTACATCATGATTTTTAATGGTGTTGCTTTCAAAGAGCTCAGAATAGTACAGGTCAGAAACAAGACACAATTTGTTTAGTATTTTCTCAGTGAAATCGGTAGCTTTTCTGGCCATGTCCCTGTCTTAATGCTGATCTGTTTTTTCTGAGTTCTGGGCTAAATGCAGAAGCACCTGAAAAACAGCCGGCTCTGAGATGGTACCGACTGCACAGCCTGTTCAACAAATTATAGGTTGAGCAAATTAAAAGCAAACAAAAGGGGATGATAACAAGCATAAGAGGTGGTTGCTGGCACTTTCTCTTAGAGATCAGGGTTTGTAATTCATAAGAGGCTCTGTAAGCAGCTGTCAACTATTTTTTCCACCCTTTACGTGGAATTCCTCTCCTTCCTTCCACCTTGCTGCAGAATGGTCTCCTCTGGACACCTCCTGGGGCTGAATGCTGTATTGATGTGGTGATTCCCTCTGCCTTGGAAGGGCCAGAAACCAAATCTAAGGCTCTGGTCCCTTTCTGGCATAGCCGTAAGCCCTGCAGAGTTTCCTGCTGCTCCAGAAGATGCTCCTTTTGTCCATATTTTACTCCCTGCCTGTTTTGGAGAGCAATGAGAGCTTCCAGCCCAACACAGATTCATCCGCCTTCCAGAACTGGCCTCAGTACTGAGAGAATAAAACCTTGTGGTGAACCCATAAATTCCCCCATATATGTGTTTCTCATGAATTCTCCTAGATCACTCAGGATTTAATTAAAGCTACCTAACAGACATACCACTTGTGACACAACTAATCAGTTGTGCATGTTTGGGGAAGTTTTATTGCTTTGAGTCTTTATATTTATATTTTTGTTTGTATTTTTTTATTCTTTCTATAGCCAAGTCCTGTCCTTTCCTGTCACTCCTTCCTCATGTGGACAATTCTTTCCCTTGAGCCTATTAGCGTCAACTCTGTTGCTTATAAACTTGGCCTGTTGTCATCTCGGCCCCTCTGCTGCTATTTCTATTTCTCTGCTCATTTAAGTGATTGAAGACTCAGAGCAGGAGAGTTTGTGGCTGCAGAGATGAGCCAGCGAGGCTGAGAGATTCCAGAGATAATTAACCATGTTTTGCAGCAGGGGTGAGCACGGTGCAGAGAGGTGGTGTCACAGCTAAGGCACACGTGGGAGTGAGAGGTAGGAAAGATCCTCATTTCCTATGTGTCTGCTCCCACTGCTTGTCTGGTGCAAGAGTCCCTGCTCCAGCACTGTGGCCTCTTTGCTGGCTGGGGATGACATCCAGCAGCTCAGTCTCCTGGTCAGGAAAATGCAGCTGCAAGTTACTCTTGTTGCATGAAAATCCTGTGAGGACTCGAACTTGCAAACTGCAGGGTGTCCCCAGGCAATGCCATGATCCTCCTCCTCATATTTAGGAAGCTGCTAATTTTGGTGCTTTTCCTTGGCTTCCATTGAGAGCCGTTGCTGGCTGTATTCCCAGGCAGGTTTTGGTTCCCATTTGCTTCCCCATTTGCTAACACGGGGACATGCTGGAGAACTGCTGTTCTCCAGAGAGCCTTTCCAACCTATGGCTTTTCCATTTGATTTGGCACCTTAACCATCAATAATCTATGGTATGAGCTATTGCAGGTTGAAGAGACAGCTGGGACAGCAAAAGGCTTTGGCTGAGATGCTGTGCAAAAAGGATCTTCTTTTTCTGGGTTCCTGTGACCTAAGCATGGCCACCATGGCCACAGGGCTAAATTAGATGAGAAAGCCATCTCTGTGTGTTGTGTCCAACCCCAGAGCTGGAGATGACCCTAGAGAGAGGAAAACAAACTGGGCTGAAACACAGAAGAGCATTCTGGCTATGAGGGACAAACTCGGTTTCCCTACTTTTTTTTGCTGTATTACAGGAGATAAGAGTTACACCTGAAATACTCATAGATTTCCAGACATTATTCCGACGTGGTCTGCAGATCTCAGGCCTTGCAAATCTGCTTGAATGGTTAAGGCTATAAATTACCTTAAATCATTGATATAATCTACCTTTCTAGAGGCTGAGATCACTGCGCTGTTGAATCAGGAACAAGCCACAAATGCATACAGAGCTGCAGGAGAAACACAAATATTCACTAGTTTGGCTTTTTGCTCTTTCTGCGAGGCACAGAGCATTTCCTACTGAGATGAGTGGGTGTTATATGGGCTCCAGCAGTGAGCAGAAAACCTTGAGTTCTTTTCCAACCCACACTGCATAAAACTGCATCCATTGCAAAATATAGAGGATGGCAGCAAGATGATGGCTAAAAATCTTGCTGAAGGAGCAGAAAGGAGGTGTGAGATAGGGACAGGCTTTATTATTTAAAGACTGACAGATAGGGATAGTCACTGAATTACTATAATTATTGAATCAGTAGTTGTGACTGGACTCCTTTTAACAGTCTCCAGAAAGCAGGGGGGAATACCTCCATACCCCACAACTGTATTAAAAAAATAATTAATGCTCAAATCAGGAGCATATGCGAGAGCTGGGAGGAACCTTGTGTTCAGAGAAGACTTTTCTTCCTGTAAACAGCCTCAGAAACACCCATCCAAGGTCTCATTGTTGAGTGTATTTATTCATTTTTCTCTTCCTTAACCTTTTAGCAGGCCAAGAGTTTGGGGAAAGACAGCAACACATTCATCCTAAACCTAGACACATTGCAGGATTTTGGGCGCAGTGTCTCTCTTGCTTGGTTCAGAAAACTGTTGCAAATTGACCCTGTCAGTATTAGGTCCTGTGGTTGTTTCCAGAAGTTTGCGGCAGCACTAAGAGTTTCCCACAGCAACGGTACCGGGCAGTCCGTCTTCCCTGGATTGTCCTTAATGTGAACTCCTGCTTTAGTTATCTCATGATTTGGTCTTCAGGACACTGGATGCATGTTGTATTTTGTTCTGTTTCCTTGATACTCTGTTCTAGTGCTATGAAATAAAACTCTGCAAGGAATTACTGCCACACTGCCAATCTCTACTGAAGCTTTTAGGCCAAAGCCTGCTTGATTAATCGTGTACGGATTGCCACAGATCTCCCTTAATTCTCATGGGATTTTTTTTTTCCTGCTCTGGATCATGCTTTTGAAAGAAAAATATGTCTATCGTGTATCACTGTTCTAAAACCTACGAAAGCCACTTGGTGTCTGTGGATCAGTGGGTGGGAAGATGTAATGTATAAATCAAGTCTCTCCTTGTAGACTCACCAAGCCGCATCAGATCTGTTCTAAAGGTGTTTGGGTCTCCAAAGTCCAGACAGGTTGAACAGGCATATTGTAGAAAATGGTTAAGTTATGATATAGAAAGCTAACATCCATATGTACATATACATCACTGGGTTTTGTGACTTCTGCTTTCTCCAATGAAGGCATGGACCCTAGAAACTACATATAAATCTTTAAGCTTATGAGCGATTGACTAAAGTCAATAGGCCAGTGTAGAGACCTAGAAGTAAGCCCAATTTTTAGTGCTTCTCTGGATCAAGATTTCACTACCATGACTCTACCCCACTGAGGTGGTTAATTACTCTAGCAACTCAAATGCAGATCAAAAGTATTTTTCTGCCTGAAAAAGCAGGGAGAAGTAAGAGAAATATTATTGTATCATAACATATACCCTAGTTTCAGTTCACGAGGTGCAACAGGTCTTCAGTTAAAATGTCTACCGGTATATCTTTTAGAGAAGAAGATGCACTACCAAGCTCTCTGATGAATGACACTTAAAATGATGACTTGGAGCTGCTCATATGCATGCTGTACCTTTTCTCTCTTCCAGATCAGCTGTGCTTTGGTCCACTCTGGAGAGGCCTGAAGTTTGTCAGAGGAGAACATACACTAACAACTGACAACTAGGTTTTGTATCCTAGGAGAGAAAAGCCACATAACTTTAGGCTTGGTCTTCAAATGAAGCTGCTTTCTAATTAGTTTGCCAGAGGGAATCTTTGAGAATTAAACACAGGAGAGACGAGTTCCCCGCAAGGTAGTTAAAAAATATGTATGCCTTGCTGATAACTGACCCATTAATTTCCTGCTGTTTGAGGAAGCTTCATAAAAAATTACTGTACTGCTTGTGTAACTGGACAGTCATTAGCACAGATGTTTCCTCAACAAGTAGAGGATACAAGGATACGGTCTGTTAACTTTCTTAATCTTTCAGTAATTTTATGAAGGTTCCTTGGGAAGGAGAAGAAACTTGTTTGAAAATCTGGAAGCCTTATGTTGCTTGGGTGGAGGGGAAAAGGATTCTCTATGTTCTTTATAGAGGAAAAAAAAGCTGGGAAAATAGATTATATGAATAGAGGGAGAGAGAGAAGGCAAAGGTATAATCAGATCCGGATGGAAATCTGGAAGTCAAGATGATGGCACTGTCTAGCTTAGA
Organism: Tinamus guttatus; assembly: GCF_000705375.1. Next base: position 169,999 of record NW_010587525.1, on the reverse strand, counting down.
TCTGTTCTTTTCCAGGCACCAATTCCAAGCAATGTGACTTAAAGACAACTCCTTACACCTCTCCTGATCTAAGTCCTAGCCTACCCAGCAATGTCCCAGCTTACGATTTCAGTTTCTTCAAGATTGTGTCTGATGTGTTGTTTGGCAGGTGCGGTGGTGGCTGTCTGGGACCAAATCCATTTGAGTCAAGATGATGGCACTGTCTAGCTTAGATCTGTTCTTTTCCAGGCACCAATTCCAAGCAATGTGACTTAAAGACAACTCCTTACACCTCTCCTGATGTAAGTCCTAGCCTACCCAGCAATGTCCCAGCTTACGATTTCTGTCTGATGTGTTGTTTGGCAGGTGTGGTGGTGGCTGTCTGGGACTGAATCCATGTACAGTGTTGGACTCCATGGCAGGGTCCTGTGACCTCACACCCTGTGCAAGGATGTGTTTCCTTTGTGGCTGGTCTGCACAGTGATCTCTCAGCAGCTTCTTGGAATGACAGGTAGTAATTTCTTTTCACCTCCCTTCATACTAGAACATGATTTTATAGACAGGTAAACATTACTGCAGGAATTGGTCTTGTCCTCTTCTCAATTGCCAAGACTGAGCTGAGCCCTAAGCCATGAGATAGAGTTGGATCTTGCTATAGTACAAACTTTTAGACAGGTGCAGTGGTATTTAGAATGGTCTCAGAGCAATAGCAGATTCCTGGCATTTCCTTTCTGTAAGAGGCAATTAAAATGTAAATGCAGACAGGTGCTTTCTCTAGAAGCCTCATGGAAATCAGCAGGGGTACATTTCTGTGGTGACCTTTGTCTAATGATCTTATTGGACCATAAATTTCTAGGCTTTCTCTGTCTCCCACACATGCCTCCCTGTGTGATGAGTGTGGTTCAGTGGTCAGCACTGCAGACTGCTGCTTTTGCTCTTGATGCATTCAGAAATTGGGCTGTCTGCATGCTGCTGCTGCTCTCATGGGAATGGGGACTGTTCTCCATGCAGTTTCGCCCCCATGTTGGCCCCAGCCACAACACTTTGAAATTTCTGAGAGGATTTTCCTTGTCTTGCCCACTTTCTTTTTGTCCTCTGGAGAATCCTTTCCATCTGTTTGCAAAGCTGTGGGCATGTGATCTTTGTTCTGCTGTTGAAACTCCATGCCTGGTAGTAAACTGACATTTTATATTTACCCAAATAAAGGTAGGATCAGAACTGGACTTGCCCAGCAAAGCAGTGATTCTGTTTTGACTTATACCTAAGTGGAAAAATCTAGCCACCTTTAACTTTTGTTCTTAAACTAGTATTTAAAAAAAAAAATGCATCCTGCCAGTTTGTCTGGGTCACATGTGCCAAACTCAGAAATTTTGCTTCAATGGAACCCTAAATATATAATGTCTCAGAGATTTTTCCCTTTTTATTGGCTTTATGAACCATTGAGAAGGAAGTGTGATGGAGAGTCATGTAACAGCCAAGAAAAACCCTGAGGTGGACGCAGCTTGTCTCATTGCTGCCTTGTGCAGCTAAGTAACGGCTCATAGGTCATTTGGTGTTAATTGGCCCCCTTTAGAGCCTGAGCACTTTATGAAAGCTATTATGCCAAGGGGCTTGAATCAATGACCCTGTAGGTCTCTTTCAATCCGACAACCTCTCTTTTGAATAAATAAGGCTTATAGGGCCATTTCCATGAAGCTCCATGTGTTTTCACCAAGAATGAGTTCAAGCACTCCAGCTTCCACCCAGCACCCACCAGCAAACACCAGACACCAGTTCTGCCCCACTGAGAACTGTTTCTCTGAGATGTGCCACAGGGAGACTTTGCGTGCAGAAAGCCTAAGTAATAGTGCACTTTTCCATCATTTTTCTAGCAGGGATGAGTACTTTGAGCTATTTTGAACTTGATGTTACCGAGGGAATCCCTAGAGAAGATTCTGCATCTCTGGAAGAATCTGCAATGAGATTTCCCTGTCGGCTCTTTCTATAAGCCCAGGCAGTCAGTGTGTCTATCAGCACCACTTCTGTGATATCCTCTGACCTTCTAGCCCAAGGCATGTGGTGGGCTGCTAGCACTGCCCAAATGGAGCAGAACAGTTATCTTCCTCCCAAGCTGGGGCTGAACCCAGATTTCTGCAAAGCTTGTTTTTGCTGATATTTTAGTAGGTACTCTGTAAGGTGAAATGCAATGTGATGCAGTAGAAGATCCTGCCATATATTAAAAGAGGAGAGGAGAAGTAAATGCTCATTCCTTTTCAGTGGTTTCTTCTTCTTTGACTTTTGCTTTCCTCCATCTCTATGTTATTTTTTCTTTTCCCTCTGTAGAGAGCATGAAATTGGTCACTTGTAACTGGGGAGCATGATTTGTGTGAGATCAGCTCTGTCCTGATCCTGAGAGGATTCTTCTGCAACAAGCTGAAGAGGTGCTGCTGAGTTCAGTCATCACCAGCACCACCTTGGGTAGTTACAGCAGTGCAGGCTTGGAGAGTAGATGATGGCATGTGAGTGTCTGCACTGCTTAAGCTGAGGAACGACAAACCCTGCGCCATTCGGTGCATAACCTGCATTTTGCCTTGTTCCCTGTAGTCACCAGCTATGCAGATACTCAGTAGCTGACTTCTTAATATCAGCCAAGGTCTTGGCTTCGATATTGCAGCAGGACCATCATCAGGATACATTTTTATAGCATCACCATTAGCATCTACAGCTATATCTGAGGCTTGTTTGCCGTGCTAAAACATTGCTTTTCGTCTGAGGATGTTTATCCGAATTTGCTGACTCCCACACTCTGAGTGTTTCTATCTCCCAGAGGTCTCTCTTAGCACATCTCATTGCCTAATATCTGGCAAGGAGTTACTCTTGCATCTTTCTAGGATTGCAAAAGGATTCGGTCACTAGTGATTTTCTTCTCACTTGTTCAAGCATTTCAAATCTTTTCAAGTCCTGCTAACAGTGTTTGCAATCCCTTCCTGCATGCAGCAAATTGAATGCCTGGATGTTATTTCTTGCTATTTGGTGGTGTTTTTCCTTCTTCCTGCCTTCCCTTGGCTGGCGCTTTGTTCTCAGCACCGAAAGGCAGGGATGGGGATGCTGGAGGAAAGCTCGGGGCTGCCTCTAGTGGAGAGAGACTCCGTGATTTTTCTCTCCAAGAGAAAAAGGGGCTGTTCTGCTTCGGGCACCTCTGTCATCCAAAGGGGCGGGAGTTGCAGCCTTGAAGTAGGGAAGGAAGAATAAAAAGAAGGTACGGGGAGAGCGTGGGAGCCCGCAGGACCCCGGGGGAGGCAGCAGCGAACGGTGCTGCCCTCCGCAGAGCTGCACCTTGCTGGGGATCTGGGGCTGGAAGAGGAGGAGGCAGGAAGAAAGGATGCACCGGGGCAGGGATGCTCTGCGTGAATCTCCTTCTGCCTAAGGAGAGCAGCATCCTCGGAGGGGCAGGACGGGGCCAAGCTCACACACAGCCTGCTGAGCTCCCTATGGGGCTGCCGGGGGCTTGCGTGGCACCTGCACAAAGTTTCCGGAGCTTCCTGAAGAGAGGGAAGGAGCCATGTGGAATCCCTCCCATTCCAGCCGGGCTTCCCGGTCCCGGTGCTGCGGAGCTGGCCGTGGTTTGGTCATCGCTAAATGAGAGGTGAAGGGGGAGCTCCCCAGGACACCGGGCACCTCTTCTCTCCTTCGCCCGGCTCTGTGCTGCAGCTCACGTAAGTGTCTTCCCTTTCCAGGCACGGATGCTCTCTCCAGCCCATCCAAAGAGTTTCCCAGCACTTTGCCTGGAAAAAAGTCTCGAGTCTGATAGCTAAAGAGTGCCTACGTGTGTGTGTCTGTGTGCAGGGGGTGCTCGTAGCTGCCTGGCTGCAATTTCTGTTTGCTGATCACTGTCGTTATTTTCCTGGGCCATCGTGTCTGCAGAAAGGCAGCTCGTGGGGTCTGTCAAACATTTTGGTTGTTCAGCAGAGGCAGGATGGTGTAGAAGGAAAAAAACCCTGCTGCAAGTGAGAGGAGCGCGCGTAGCTATGCACAGCCCTGCTGCTGGGGCTTTCAGCGATGCTCCTAAAATAATGCCCTCATATGTCAGTGTGCGCTTGGAGCTCGGGAAACTCTTGCAGAGCCATGAATGGGAACTGTCTGTGCCCCGAAAGAATCATTATAGCCTCTGACTCTGCACCACTATATCTTGAATATGCCCTTTTTTTCTTTTTCTTTCTGTAGCAGTACTTGACACTAATGCATTTCAAGCTGAAATGTTGTTTGGAGTAGAATCCTAGACTCTTCCTTTCTCCATCCTAGAACAGTAATAAGAGAAACCTTTTAACATTGAGTGTTCAAGGAGAAGAATTTTTTCCTCTATCAAGGGAAATAAAGTCGGTTATTTTAGACAGGTTAATACGTCTGAAAAGAAAGTTGGTCATGTTTGAACGGGCTAACTTATCTGAAGTGGAAGCAGGAAGGTAAAGCGGTCAAATATCCTCAGGCAGGTCAGTAGTGGAAGCTGATCTACGGTGATTTCTTGTGACTGTGAAGGGGATCAGGCAGGGAAGGCTCCTCTTCTCCCAGCATCTTCCTGTGCTCTAGTTGTTGATAGACTTCAGGTGAATAAAGATGCTTCTGTTGCATGTGGCAGTTAGAATAAGGACGGGCTTAATGTTCCAGGATCTTATCACTTAAAGAATGCTCAAAGAGCGTCATTGGGCTTTGGGATTCTTTTTGCTTTCTCCATTGCTTTCCTGGCTTTTTCATCCCATTTTCCTTTAGTTTCCCAGCATTTTGAAATCTCCTCTGTGTATAATGCCTTCTGCTTTACATGGAAATCAAGATGGGATCAAACAGTGATCTACTTTCTAAATGATCCCAGCCCAAGCCACTGCCTTATAGTTTTACTTTTAGTCGCACTGCGTTGCTTGGGCAGGTTATTTCCTAGCCCTGTGACAGAGGTGCTGTCTTTCAAGGTGGTCCCACGCTTACAGGAAAGGCTCTTATGTCATGCAAGGTGGCCCTAGATTTTCTGAACTTAGTAATAGCTACTATAGTGCTCTCCATCCATGAAGGGTCTGGTGACCCAGGCAAAAAGGGTCAGAATTAAGCTTTGTCTTGGGCATAGCATGGCCAGAGCCCGCATGGTAAAGCTGTAGAAAGGGTATACTTGCCTCTAAACAGGTGTGGAGACACCAGGGCTGATTTAGGTGCATCAGTTGGAAGGGGAAAATCTTTTTTCCATGCAGTAGATCTGATCCTGCCCAGCTTCTGGGGTGAATAAATGCCAAGGAAGCTGGTGGTGACTGCCCCACTAGAGCCTGGCTGGGTCATTTTTCTCACATCTTTTATTCAGAGTGGATCTGTGGTTCCCTTTTATCTGTTGGGACGAGCTGTATTTGAGACCAGCTGCTCCGATCCTGCTCTGCCCAAACAAGCCCTCCTGTCCCCCTGCTGCCCTGTTACAGCCTGGGGAGCTTTGGGGAGGGCTTGGCCCCGGGGTGCAACCCCACACACGCAGGGAGCTGTAACTGAAAACACATTTTGCCAGGCAGAGAAATGAGATATGGGTGTGAGGGGTGTAATTGCTGCAGCTTTGAGGGCAGCCAGAAGCCAATGTGGCCTCTTTGGAGTAACTACAGGTGGTCGCTGACATATGTGATGGGCATCAAGTTGAAACTTGTCTTGAAAAATCTCAGTGTGAGCATGACCTTGGGTCTCTGAATTTCCTGGGAGCAGAGCCAGCCTGCTTGTCTATTTGTCCCCTTGGAGGCCCTTTAGGTTGAAGGAGCTGCAAACCCGTTGTGTTTCTCCCACAGGAGGGAATTCTTGCAGACTGGAAGCAGGGGAGTGCTGAGGACTGAGCAAACTGGGTGCATTTGTGATAAGGATTTAAGCAGCAGAAGCCCCACGGTTCCCTGCCAAACATGCTCTGCGCAGGGCATATCGAGGGGCAAAGCTCCATGGAGGTATTTGCAGTCTCAGTACCCTCAAGATTCAGGCTCTGAAGATTCATTGCTTTCTAGGGTGAGGAAACTGTGTAGGTGTGCATGCATGCCTCCCATCCAGAGGGGTCTTGCTACTGATCCATGCAGAACAAAAGAAACACAGTCAGACAGACTCTCATGTGCTTCTTTTGCTAGTGGAGAAAAGGTCCTTTTTCTCTCTCACACACGCCCGGTTCTCCCAAAGAATCCTTGTCTGCAGAGAGGATCCTTCCTGATCAGATACCTGCAGACCAGGAAGGCTTCACTCCAAAGGAAAGGAAAGGAGATGCTGGATAGAGCAGCAGTTTTGCTGCCACTGGGTGTGTGTGGGAAAACTGTATACCCTGGGAAACCTGTTGAACATGCCTGGCTGATCCCCCTGGCATTTTGCAGGGTGCTGGATTTTGTCTTTGATTCAGTGGCTACAGAGTGTTAATAGCACAGCGGTGGTTCTTGGCTCTTGCAGTAGAAAGCTGTGTTGTATCAGTTTTCCCACTGTAACCTTTATAAAAATGATTTGACAGCAGAAAACAAGTCAAGCTGAGCAGAGGTGTACGGGAGAAGAGACTGTGACTGCTTGCCTGGGAAGTCACTGCTTTTCTGCCTTTAAAATCAGAGGCATCACCACCAAACTTCTGGCAATGTGACTTGCCGATGAAATACTACACACACAAAGCCAAGTCCTGTCACATCCACAACCTAATCTGTGGATATTTTGCTATTGTCATCCATGGATATGTATTCCCAGAGCAGATCGTAGAAAAAGGTTGATTCCCACAGATTCCCTTCCAGCTTTATCTACCATTTCAATAATCTGAGACCCACAAGCAGAAGACACTGTTGCTTGTACATGGACCTTGCAGAAGTTTGGTTTTGCACTTTCTGAGTCAAACAAGCTTCTCTGCCTCCCTCTATCCTGTGATTGCACCAGATGAGGAAGCATGATGTAGAGAACCTACAAATGCTCCAACTCAGTTCTTGACTGATGACAACTCATTCATTTTTTGTGGATGGAGTTCATCTTGGTGAACATCTAACAGTTGACTGCTTAAGTCAACCAAGTACTCTGTGCGCTAATTCAAAGTATTTAGTACACCAATTCTGGACATCTTTGTAGGATGGTCTGAATCATGATCTGAGCAATGGAAGGCCTTTTTTTCTCTGCTGGCTAGAAAGGCAGCCTCAGTGACTAGCTTCAGTCACCAGACAACTAAAACATGGAGCAAAGATTTCCACTTTCTGATGCATTTTCTTACCTTATCTGTCCAGCAGTATATTAGGCTCACTTTGACAGCGTAATGACCTTCAGAGCAGTGCTGGGACCTGATGTTATTTTGGATAGTACTGGACTGTAGCTTAGACTCTAGGAGAAGGTCAGCCTAGGATCTGGCCATTCCATGCTCAAATTCAGTTGGGCTTCATCCATCTGGATGATGAAGGGGACTGAGATCTTCAGTCTGTGGCTGACTGCATGTGACACCAATGATGGGGAGAACTTGAAATCAGGTTTGGATTTGTATCTATTTAATACCAGACCTGGAAATCTTGGTCACCCTGAGGGGTGGTGGGAAGATGCTTTTGCTCTGTTTAATGATTGTATGCTGTGCTTTCTTTCCAGGAATTTCCAGGCAGAGAGAGACCAGCACTAGCCTTCTCCATACAGCACTTATCCAGTGAGGATCGAGGTGGCCTCCGAGACTCAGCTCAAGATGTTCAGTGAAAAGAGCAGTGCATCTTTGTCCCAGAAGCCCAGTCAGAAAAAGACGCGACCTCAGGGCCTCCCCTCCCCTGCTCTCTGCTGCGCATGTGGACTTTGCATCATGCTAGCAGGGATCAACATCACGTTAGTGGGAGCGTTTGCCTTTGGGACCTTCCTCCCTGTGAACAACCCCCCCATCATCATTGGACCCATCTTGCTGGTGGTGGCCTTCACATTCTTTGGTGCCTGCTGCATTTGCAGCCGGAGGCCTCCAGCTCACGGGGCCAGGAAATCCAAACCAGGTTCCAACATCGGGCTCATCAAACCTGGGAACACAGCCTTTGAAATTGAAACTAGTGAGCACACAGTGCAGGACACCACAGCTGTTCAGCTGAGCCCCACAAATTCCCCTATCTCCTCAAAAAAGTCCACACCGGTCCACGAGAATGCAAAGACCTGCAAGCTCTTCACCATGGAAGGCAACGGGCCAGTGGCCAAGTACACAACGGGAGCAGAGGCAATACAGCTCAACTTGCCCAGGGACCTGGCCACATCCTAAACACAGGCCTCACGGATGCTGCAGGGATGGGCTGGAAGCTGTTGTTCAGAGGCACGAGGATGGTGCTTAGGAAGAGCCAGCACACGGGCTTCTCCAAGTCAATTTGAGGAAAGTGGATGCAGTCGCAAGGCAATTCCAGTTTTTTGCTGAGAGGAACATGTCCATCTCATGGTTTTATAAAGAAAATTGTTAATGATGATACCGGAGCAGGATGATGCTCTGTTCTTGGGAAAAGACTGGCTTTTCAGGGGACCAGATTTAATGAGGGGAATAAATTTTGTTAAGCATAAGGTAAAAGTGTAAGGACTCAAAGAGGGTCTGTGCAAGAATGACAAATAACAGCTCTTTCGTTTCAGAAGTGAAGCAATTCTCCAACGTAATAGAAGCAGGAATGCTGTAAATTATAGCTTGCTGCCACTCAGTCAAGATTTCAGCATTTTAGTGCTGGGCTTTTTGGCAGCAGGGACAAAATGTATGTGTTTGCTATTGAAAAAGCAGGGCAGACAATTTCCCCTCCTTTTTAAAAGTCCTTGCCTCATCTCACCTTCATTTGGGTGATCGTGCCACCCATTACAGAGACAATGAATCACCAGGCTGCATTTGGCACAGGTATTTTCCTCTTTTCTCGGTCAAGAGGGTTGTAGCAGGGCTGCTCAGTGCACTGTGTATATTAGAAGATCAGCTAGACTGAATCCTTGGGGAAAGCTCCTGAGGTGGCCAGAGATCAGAAGCCCTGAGGGTTTGGGAGGAACTAGATGCAGCCTCCTTTGCATCTTTCTGTGGAAGTCTGGCCTGGAGGGTACAAATAACTGCTTAGGCTTTAATGCAGTTGTGCTGGAAGATGTTGACCGTATTTCCTTCCCTGAAGTGGCTGTGAGATCCATCACACATGGTGGGCAACCAGGTATGGAACTTCTTGCTGCAAGAAACTAGCTGCTAAGCATTTTTATAGGCTTGCAAAGCATGGAAGAATTTGTCAGGAGCTACTTAATGTCAAGACATCACCTCTGTCTCAGAACCACCATGCACTGGAAGCAGGGTACCAATCAGAAGAGCTACCCTTATGAAGGCTTTTCCCCAGGCAACCGCTAGCTAGTAAGAAGGTGATATGCTAAAGTCTTTTCTCTGACCCTGTAGGGTCCTATATGATCCTGTAGCATGGATGCTTACAGCTTCAGAGACTCTAAAGATTCTTCTTTCTCTTTTATTTTCAGCCTGCCTCTTCAAGGCCCCAAGTTCTTAGATTAGAAGGGGCAGTGAGCAGCCTGTTCCTTCCTAAGGCCCTCGCCATTTCAGCGGCCGTTGTCATTTCTCCTTCAGTTATCTCTTTCCTAGGTTACCGCATGTCCCTTCCAGTGAGAGGAAGGCAACATTGTCCAGGTCAGCCAGCCTCCTATTCCACCCACCATAGTGCTTTGCTGAGTGGATGCCAACATAGCCCCAGGACTTTAGCTAGGAGAGAGATGGGTGCAGAGAGACAAAGAAGGGCTGAAGGTGGGTGCTGGAGGAGAGGAAAAGGCTGTGATGTGCTCCAGGCTTCCCTGGACCACCAGCAGACCTGTCCAGGGCCAAGCTGCAGCTGAGGCATGGCTGGTGTGCTGGATTAAGTAACGGCATGGGAGCTGCTATGCTGAGCAAAAGGCTCCCAGGATTTTTGCCCGCTGTCGATTACTGCAGCAATTAACCAGAACATCTTGCTGATTCGGGTTTGATTTCCAGGTTGCTGGCTTACCAGTGTGTAAGTCCTCTGCAGGCATTGTCCATATTGTTACAGCACTTTGAGCACTTGGAGCCAGCAAATCCCAACAACCAAATCAAGTGGCAACCACACAACATTGTTCACTGGAGGCCTGAAAGCCAAGCCTGACCTGTCTGGAGTGTGTACAGGATTCACTCCTTATCCCAGCTGCACCATGAAACACTACTGGAGATGGATAACAGTGGTAGAATCCATATAAGCTAAAGGCAAACTCCTCTTGGCAGGAATGGGAGCAGAAGCAGGGCTTTGAGGGACGGATAAGAATTTAATGTGGTTCGGTGTGTCATGGCATCAGAGACGGTCCCATACAGGAAACCATGCCACAGGCCTGGGACCTGGCAAATCCTGCGCCGCACACCCGGATTGCCATAAGTCCAGTTTCGCTCTAGGAGTTGATGACCTTGGGATGCAAGAGACAAAAACCATCAGGAAAAGTACCCAGATGAGCAGTGACGTAAGACCAGTGAGATGAGGAGCGCCTGGTTGGCAGGCGCTCTATGCCAAGCTGTGACCCCTCCTGCCCATCCACATGGAAGGTGGGCCTGGAACACCTGCTCTCTTTGGAGGCACCAATGCCCTGCTTTTTCCGTCTTTTGCGATTGCCATGTCTGTCTGTCTGCCTCCGTGATCGGCTGTGACTAATGTTGTTGTGAATCTTGTGCCTCCTCCTTGTGTAGCAGGAAACAAGGAGAGTTTCTCGTGCTTCAAGTCAGAATTTCTGGTGTGAGAGTTATTTATTTTAATTACTATTTATGTGTGTGCAATGTAAAGTTTGGAAAAGGCAGGCTCATTAAAAATGGCACTTAGTAAGCATTTGATCAGGCTGCTCTTTCATTCTACCTACTGCCTTTTCCCTTATCCCTAACTGAGACTGAGTGTATCCCACTGCTGGATGTTTCAACTTTGCCCTGTGCTGCATATTCTCCTTGTTGATTTTCTAATGAGTACAACTAGGAAAAGCATTTGTAAGAATTCATGTTACCTCTTGAAAGCTGTTGTCCTTTAATGCCTTGGTTGCCTAAACCCTAGGCTCACTGTTTCAGCTAACACAGGAATAGCTCCATTGGGGCTTTTTTTTTTTTTTAAATGTGTGCATTAATACCCTGCATGTAACCAGCTGCATGTACAAACAGCCCAGGTACTGTGTGCTCAATAGTCAGAGTTGTTTATACGGATATGTATTGGGTATATATGGATATATATTGTTTATATGGAGATATATATATATATATATTACAAGGATAGATGAATTGTGTGCATCCAATTTATTAGAGATGTGGGAGGTGCAGGTCTGTGGCCCATGGTGGGGCTGGGCTGGATTATTTTATCTGATCCTTTCCAGTCCTGTATATAGATGATTTCCAATGTATAGTGTGGAGTTGGGCTGGAAGCAGTATCTCTGTGTGTTTATCTTGGAGAGACACCATCACCTTTCTGGGCTTCTTCTGGGCTTAGCCCAGCATGGTCGCTTGAGAATGAGTCAAGGAGGGATCGTATGATGAGAAGAAAGAGGATTTGAGACTTGCAAATTCACCTCGTCAAAGGGCTTCTCTCCTATGTGCAACCAAGTGGTTTGAGACAAAGGGAAATCTCTCAGTTCCAGGCAGGCTGGAAGCACGCTCTGGTAGAACGCTCTGGAAGAGGTAGGAAGCTCTCAGCATGCAGACATGGAAGCTCAAAGTAAACCACAGGGTTTCAGAAGATGTCTAGACCACCAGGGTTAGTCAGTGAGGATTGCTCCTTACACTGTCATTTTCAAGGCTTTGTTCAGTTTAATTTAAAAAGTCTGTGGAGAGGAGATTTTGTCATTTCTATCAGCAGATCTCCTGCTACGTGTAATCACTGTCAGTCCTTCACTGTGAGATCTGCAAAGGCTGACATGGTTTTGAGTTCTCAGGGCATGGAGGGTGTCAGGGATCGGAGGCCAGATTTGATTTTCAAGGCATGCTTGCACAGGAGTTTTCCCCAGGCTTTCCCCAGGAGTTTTTCCAGGGAGCAAATTTTCATCCGGAAACACTGACTTCTTGAAATTGGCCTGGCCTGTCCTGAGAGGACACTGTTTCTCATGACACTTTTGCCAGGAAAAATAATTCCCAGGTTCCAGATTAAATTTCCGATATAGATACTTGAGAATTGCTTTGTTATTCAATTCTCTAGGCACCCCTAAAATAGGATCTTGCTGGGTTTTACTTGCACATAAGGACCAAATTTCACAGGCATCTTTGGGGCTTATGTTCCCTTACCAGCCTCCTTCCTTCATCAGATCTGAAAAGCCAGATCTTTCTGCTTCTAAAACTATGGTAGATTTTCCCTGCTGAAATCTTTGCTTGGGTTATGCTATTAATATGCTGCTACAGAGAACATAATTTTGTGTGTTGTTCACTGGCATGGTGCCAGAAGGGTATTTGATGAAGTTTGCTTTAAATTTGGAGAGAAAATGATTTCCTCTGCTGACATTGCTGACACAGAGGCAAAAAAGATGCTGCTTCTGGAGGCAAATCCTCCTCTGTTGCTACTCAGTACGAGATATCAGTATGATCTATGGCAAGATTCTTGTCTCCAGCTGAGCCAGGCAAGCGTGACGCTGCCATTAAAGCTGATCCTCCCTCTCCCGTTGCAACAGGCCGGTGCTTTAAGCCATTAGCCGGCACGGGGCACACTCAGACAGATTTTGTGTGGGGGAAGGATGCCTTGATGATGATCCCCAGAGGCCTGGCTCATGCTTCATGCTGGGCTGGATCAGGCACACAGGTCATTTAGCCCAGTGCTCTCTCTTTGACAGCAGCTGTAGGAAGCGGGCAGGAAGACAGCCAGAATGCAGTGATACTTCGCCAAATACTGCCTTAGCCATTCAGGGATCTGCTCAGAGTTTATGTATAAATAGCTCTTCAACGTGGTCTCTCCCATGAGTATGTCCAGTCTCCACACAAACCTACATAAATGGTCAGCATCTGACCACCCCAGGGCAAGGGTTTCCACACCTTCATGCTGCCCTGTGTGGAGACCTATCTCCTTGTGTGCTGCCTGCTCCATTTGAAACAGTGAGGAAAAAAATATTTCTTTTCTCAGCTAAATCTCACAACACACCTTTGGGACAGACCAGGTTCAGATGCTCAGCAAGCAGCTGGAGAATTGCTTCTTCAGGGCTCTAGAGCTCAGTGATCCTGGTAGGATGCTCAGAGACAGATTTCCTTTGCAGGAAACTCAGCGATTAACTTGCTTCATAATCCTGTCTGCTCTTGATTTCCTGATTTGATGCATTTCTCTGGCACAACACGGAGTTTCCCAGAAGCTCTGGGCTACATATATTCTCACAAAGCCTAATTAAAAATGTTGCCTCAGTTCTTAAAATCACATTTGTTCGAAAGCAGAGCTGTCTGCTGGGAGTATTAATTCTTCTGACTTAAGTCACCTCCCTTGAAGTGTTGCTCTTGTCTTTGATTTCATGGTTTGAACGATTACTGTTTTCCAACACTCAAGAATAACGAGATTAGGGATTTTGTGGCAAAGAAGGAAAAGAGTAGAAATAGTCTAAACAAGATAAATTGATTTTTTTTTCTTTAAAAAGTAGAGGAAATGTCTATTTCAGAAAAACAGTTTTGCTGTTGGGAAACAAAAGCAGGAAAATCTACCTGTTTGAATCAAACTCTAATATTGAACCCATTAGGCTCTTTGTCACGTTCCGTTCATCTAAAATTCTCGGTCATCCTTAGATACAGTAATTTGAGAAGTACTAAGTCCAGCCTTGTGAATTATAAATTGGTAGAAAAATGAGAGAAAGTTGACAGAAATTCAGGAAAAAAATCATTGTTGGTCTAACTTCAGCATTACTACAGCTCTGTTGAAGTTGACTTCTGCCTCTTCTTTCTGGCCCAGCCTTTCCAAAGAATTAAGCGCTCACTGGGGGGAGTTACTGTTCCATAGTATGGGGAGTCCTTGAGGTACTAAGGGAAAACTCAGCTTTCGGGAGGCAACTAGAACCATTTGGAAAAGTTCACCAGGTTTGGGATGAAAATGATCAAGTTAGAGACCATCCAGAGATGGAAGTTACCATCCATCCATCAGCATGGGGCTGATCATCCCTTAAGCCCTACACCATTGTGAAGGAAATCCATGAAGGAGGGTCAAGCTGCTGGGGGAGGAGATGCAAAGTGATGTGGTACTTGCCCAGACATGGACATCCAAGAGGAACAACTTTCCTCTGCTATACCAGGTCGAGAACAAAATATTCCCTGGAAGGGACAACTGCTTAAGGGAAGGGCTCTGCATTCGTGACATCAGGAACACTTTAGCTGAGCTAACTTTTGCAACATCATTAGGTTTAATGTTTCTGTTATTTATTCTGTCAGTTCTCTTAATGGTGCTCCAGCAGCATGGAGTGGAGTGAGTCATAGAAGTAATTATTAATGAGTCTATGGCACTGAAAAGGCATTCAAAGTTCGATTCAGTGCCAGCCCTGGTCGATGTGGATGGAGTTTGCTCATTAATTAGCAGGTGAGCAGGTGCAATGTGCGTTTGCCAAGGAGGAGAAAGGAGAAAGACCACTCACTGTGAGATATTTTACCTTATTATCATCACAGCGAAATATGTAGCAGCAGGTGGAGGTGGTGAATAGCAGTGAGAATTTGTGTAGTGCTCCCCACCTTTATAAGAGCACTTGAAGGGCAGGCACTATGGGTTTATTTTACATCACTGCCTATAGGTTCAGATGGCCATAAGGCCCTGTGGGGCCAGGAGCTGCACATATGATGAAGGGCAAGAAGCCGTTGTTACTGCCAAGACCTGAGAGCTCAGGTAGAAGTACATGGGGGAAAGTGATGTGACTGCTGTCATGTAAAGATTTGGTGGCAGAGGAGGGAACAGAAGTTAGATTTGCAGACATGCGGTGTGGTGACAAAACCACAGACCTCCTTTTATGTAACAGGACCTACTGGCTGGTCTTTAACACCTCCCAGCAACCCTGTACTTGGACGGTTTGCTCGTCGGAGAACAAGATGGCCACCTGTTGTGTTTCTTTAGTAGGGTGGAAATGGAGAACAGGAAGAGTAACTTTAATTCTCCCCCTGTCGCTACACCAGCCCTCTGTGCAGGCCGAGGGGGAGTCATCTGGAGGGCAGTTAATGTTGCTCCACCACCCTGGCTAAAATGCAGGCTGGAGGGGTGGCTGCTGAGCAGGATTCGGCTCAGCCTCCTTGTGTGCGCTCTGGGATCACTCTGCACCTCTGCTGTTATATTCCAGTCGGCAATTCTCATTTTGTGTGCCATCTTCCACCATCAAACAAAGTAGTGCAAAACACTGTAATAGCCTTCGCTCATTTGACTGAGACAGGATAAGTCACCATTAACATCCGCATAGCTCTGTCCCTTTGTGGGTCATGCCTCCAATCCTAGATCAATGAAACTCATGCACAAAAAAAATGTACTTGAAACCAGTATCTTTCTGAAACAATATCAAAATATTGTCAAGGAGTCGAGATATTCTAGTCCCATCCATTTTGTCAAATAATTCTAGATGAGTTCTGAAATAGGCTTAAAATCTGAGCTTCACAGTTTATTGGGACCACAACAGTAACTGTCTTCCTAAATAAAAATGCCTCGTGCAGGCTCCTCAGGTTGCTTGCATTCAGACTGATGCCTCCAGCTGCCTCCAAAAGCCAAGTTCCATGACAGCAAAAAAGGCCATATATTCTTGGATTTAATTAACTCCTTACGGAAAGAGCCACTTTGGCTGTAGCAGGCAAGTGGCTTGCAGATATGCTATTTATCAGCTGCTTAAATGTAATCAGAGTCAGTGTGATCAGATTAGATGGTAGCAGTACAGAATAGAGCCATATATCCAGCATGTAGCAGCATGCAGGACAAGGAAACACAGTGCTGAAAAACTATGACCTTCCCAGCCAGGATGTAATGCCTCACTCTGGCTTCTGTGACTAAGGAGTGGATGCTCTCATACCTCAAGAAGCATTTCAATGTCAGTCAAAAGCTGAGTTCAGATCTCTGCTGCCTCACCATGTGGGTTATCCTAAGGTCTGTTCCAAGATGCTGGGGGTGTTTGGTGCCAAGATGCTGTAAGGTACCCATCCTTCGTGCTCTGAAGGGCAGGCTGGATCTCCTGCCAAGAGCCTGGCTTCCTTCTGATTCGTGAGTGCTTACCCAGGAGGCACCAACCTTGTGTTGGTTTTGGCTGTGGGGACTCCACAGTAGCTTCCTGCTGTGGTGGGCTTTATTGGTGATCTTCCTCCCCAAGCCTTTTGTGGTACTTTTGCGAGTACATTAGACTTACATTTTGAGTTATTACATATATGTAAAAATGCCTATCAGTGAACACGGTAGGCAAGCTTTTGGTTTCCACTATGCTCTATTTCTGCAGAGTCAATGCAACACTTTCCTTGGAGAATGAAGAGAGCAGACTTTGCTGGTGTATGCACCAGCCAGAATTCAGGAAGGAGCAAGATGCACAGCATCAGACACCTGCTCTACCTCAAAAAGTTGCCTAGAGGAATTTGTGTCTCACCCGTGTCAATGACTTTCCACTGTCATGGTCCTTACCTGCCTGCAGAGAATCCTGACACATGCTACGAGACCAGCCTCATAGCTCAGATCTCAAGACCCTGGTAAGCACTCACTGAGAGAACACATTGACTTGCAAGATTTCCCAGCTCCATTAAACCCTAGTGAAGGAGAAAGAAGGAAGGAGAAATGGGTGATCTTTGGAGAAAAGTTAAGTTAGGATGTTTTTTCCCATGCACTGATTAGTAGCCCAGAGCCTGTGCTCTCATGCAGCACATGTTGTTGACACATGGCATCGACACACTATTGATAACACCGTGCTGCAGGCTGGGGTGCCATATGGGCTGGCATCATAAATGGGCCATGGGAGTA
Organism: Tinamus guttatus; assembly: GCF_000705375.1. The sequence goes on along the minus strand of NW_010587525.1, from coordinate 153,170 downwards.
GAAGAACAGCTGGTATCTTGGAAGGAGTTCGTTCTCCCAAGCAAGGACAAGAGTGGGCAAGGAAGAGAGTGTTTAAAAGGTCATGTTGACACCTGGATGTTCTCTGTTTCATGAAGCTCTGTTAATTGTGCTCACAGAGAGCCCTGGGAGCCCAGCCATTTCCCCAGTTTCTGCTTTCTGTAGCAACATGCATACTGATCTGGATAGAAAGGGCTGAGAGGTAGGAAGAGAAGTGTAATGGTCCTTACACTGGGGTGATCATCTAGATTTAAGCCTTTAATTTTGAATCTTGGTTGCTCTTTGCTGGTCTCAGTCTGGATCCTGCCTCTGTCTTCCAGCCTGGACATGACCTGCTCAGGTCAGTCACATCTGCTGGGGACTGTGCCATCAGCACACTCTGCAAATTCACCAAAACCTTCTTGAGGGAAAAGATCATTGTGCAGTTGAGCCCTATGGCCTAAAGCAGCAATCTGGAGGTGCAGGCTGGGGCTCAGGGACATATTTATGATTACGCTGATGGAATTGAATTCTGGTTCCCCTCAGACCAGGAAAAGTCCAGAGTAAACTCCCTGCTAATGTCAACAGGAGCTGAATAGGTGAACCTGCAATGAGAAGCAGTAATTTCCTATAAAACTTGTCCTAAGCCATTCACACCATGGAAATGCTGAGGATCGTTTCCTTTTTCCAACCCAAGACTTCTTCCCCAGAGATGAGCCTACTTAATGTCTTGCATTAAATGAAACACCTTCCTTAATAAGGACTAGATTCCATGCTTTGAGGAAAACTGTTCATGTTCACAGACTTCGGTGAAAGCTGTGCACAAAAATTGTGCTTTCTTCAGGGTCTTTTTAAAAATGTTTTATTAAATATTAAATAATTATAATTAAATTATTAAATATTAAAGCAAAATTATGTTTTAATATTAACAGAGATTTAACAATACACCTGGTAAATTTTTGTCTGGTACACTGTATAATTTCAGTAGTACCCATTACGTGGCATTTTTCCAGAGCGCTCACTCTCCAAGAGTCCAGCTGTGCAAAGACTCCTGGCATGACCAGGAGGGAGTTTATCTGCTCACAGTTTTAATTTTAACCTAATTACAGAAGCTCTGCTCAGAGCTGGAAGACTGCCTGGATGTTTCTCAGAGACTCTGCAGGAAGCTGGAAAAAAGACAGAGAGGATGCCTGAGACACAGGCAATGCCAAGTTCACCTCCTAACACACCGTGCTGACTGATGGTGCAACTGGTGCCAGGCAACCAGCAAGAAAGTTCTGGGGAAGGCGGGGGACAGATGGGACGTACATCTGCTGGGGGTGACATATATATGCTATTATGAAGTCCAGCTCTGTTAGCATCGTTGCTAAGAGCGAGTTTCTCCCTGCTGCTGAGAGGAGCAGTCCTGGTGGGACAAGCCCAGCTTTGCTGGAGACATCCCTCCCTTGCTCTCCCCGCAGCTCTTGTTCTAGCGATCAAAGACGACCAGGGTTTGCCCAGCTGAATCAGCAGACGTGTTCCTGTGCAAGGGCACACACATGCTGCTCTTTGGGACTCCCTCCTGACCCTGCTCAATGAAACCCCAAAGGGCACCCTTGGGTACTCCGGGGAGGCTGCAGCACCACTGGAGTGGTAGAGGCTTGAAGAGCACCGTTACGCTTGGTGCACAGCTGTTTGGTGGGCAGAAGCAGTTGGAAAAGCAGCAGGACTTTTAGCAAAGTGTAGCTGTAGTTGCCTTTCTACTACTGGTTACTCGTGACTCTCCCAGGTAATGCAGCAACTGGGAAAATAGAGTTACCCTGACTCAGGAATTGGGGCATTTATTGCTCTATGCTCAAAGTTAGCCCCTTTGCATGGTTTATTGGTCCTTCAAAACAAGATTTAGGCTCAGGGATGTAGTTGTCCTACTCTGCCTCAATGATGAGCCTGTGGAGTGATATAACGAAACATCCTGTAAGGGAGTGAAGAGCCTTAGAGGTCTTCCTTTAAAGCAGCACCACACTGCTTGGCAACCACATCAGCTTTCAAGGTTACCTTGGATGAGGACATCATGGGCTGCAGGCTCTTGAGAGGAGATGAGCAAGGCCAGTCCCCAGGGAATGTGTCTGTGAGCATCTCAAGGCCGGTGTGGTCAAGGTAACCAGACCCTGTTGAAATGAAATTTGCTGCAGACGGTTCATAAAAGAAGGGAAATTTTGCTCTGCTTTTAGGTAAACTCATGCAACTTGCCCTTGCCTTGTAAAGATGACATTGATCAACCCAGACCTTTCTTGCCTCTGTAGTTTTGTCTTGGAAGAGCTGACTCCATCCTACAACATCTTGTTGAGCCACATGGGCAGTCACCATGAGAGAGCCCAATGCAGCTAGCCCACGCCTCCCCGTAGCACCACCTGTTTGATGTTGAATTAATTTACATTTCTTTTATGTGTTTGTGTATTCTTCAGCAGGCAGGCTATGAATTACTGCCTGATCTGTTTTTCTGTTCTAGAGGGTACAAGGGTCTAGTTAGACATAAAAAAATATGCAAAATGAGATGTGACTTTCCACTCGAACAATATCAAAGATTAGAAACATCAGACAGGAAAAAAAAAGAGCTTTTACATGAGTGCGTGCAAAGCTTTATGCCTTGAGCTAGGTGTTATATAAACTATCATCAAGCCGTAAATTTAACCAAAACCTGACAGTCTGAATCACAGATTTCCCAGCAGTCAGGATGTGAAATAGATACCTCTCGGGTGAATACCCGCTGTACATGAGGAGTTGATTGCTGATTGATGAGCATGTGCAAACATCGGAGCTCAGTCTGCTTGAGCAATGAGGTGCCTGGGAGAGAGGGGGCTCATGTTTGATGGATGACAGAGATGGGAGGCAGGGTGAGGAGGACTGGCAGGGCTGGATGGGTCGAGGAAGCAACGTGCAGAGCTGAGGGCTGGTGTTAGGGCTGGGGACAAGACTGGAGACCTGGGAATGAGTTGGTTTGGGAGCCGTTTTACTCGTGGGCTGCAGGGAGTGTCTTCTGCTGCAAAACACATCCATTGGGGAGCGTACCCAGAAAGGGCTGGCAAGAATGGATGCTCTGAGGATTTTTCTGACCAGTTTGATCATGGGTTAAGAAACAGAGGCAGGGCAGATAGGAGAGACCAAGGGTATTTTGGACCTGGATACAGTGATACTATCAGCAGGGATCCCCACAGCCCGTGAGATGTTTTTGATGCTCTTGCTGTGGCTCTCTCTGTGAAGGCAAAATAGCACCATGAGAGTGGTGAGCAGTAAAGCCAGGGTCAAGAGCAGGACACATCTACCATCAAATTTGGTGCTTTCTACCAAATTTTCCAGAGCAGCACAGACTGCAATGCCAGAGGTGCTGTGCTGCTGTGCTCCCAGGCCGGCTGAGCCAGGTTCACCCCTTTCTGAGTGATCACACCAGGTCAGGGACCTGCCTGAGCCTTGTCACCATTTTCTCCTCAGCGTCTGCTTCGTTCTCCTTCACCCACAGCTCCGGAGATCCACAAGGAGCTTGCAAGCCAGAAAGCTCCTCTCCCTCCTTTTTACATTTTTTTTTCCTTTCAGCTGTATCAGCCGGTCTAATAAAAGATATTGCCTCTCCCTATAAACCTTGCCTCTAGAGATTTAACCACAGTGAGGTTGCTATAACAACAACAGAGCACTTTGCCAGCAAGAAACCGAGAAAAGAGGTACTGGAAGGACTAAGAGAGAGCTCAGCCGAAAGAGCCCCCGTTACAATCTCCCTGCCAGGGTAGGATGTGGCAACACCTGGAAAAAGGCAGAAAAGCTGGAGGAAGGAAGCAGTCCTGGCCGATCCCTACATCCAGGGATACTCATTCCATGCTGTGCTGTTCTTTCTAGCAGACTGCAAATGCTACAGCAAAGCCTCTGCCTGCTAGGGAAAAATTGAACCAAATTTTCATTTTGTCCTCCCGAATTATGGATCAGAGGCTCTGAATTGTTAAACATCTGAGGATTGCCAGGAATAGAGAGTTTGTTAAGCACTCTGAGAGCCGAGCATTAGAGGAAGTTAAATTATTATTCTCAGGTCCACTGCAGAGCTGAATATTTATGGCTCAATCTAGTTTTCCAGAGTCTCATCATTTCTTATGTCAACTGTACTTTATAGAAATGTCCACAGGGAAGGAATTGACTTTTGTCTCAGGCCCAAACTAAACAAGCTCAAGCAGTGATTATTTGGGTTTCAAAACAGTTGGATAATGTAATCTCAACATCTATTGATCTACTTCTGCACTGGAATCCTATGGCTCAACATCTGCAGAGCAATTAATAGCCTTGAGTACGAATTCATTACAAATTTATCAATAGGTGCTGAGTTTTAGATCAAAAAAAAAAGTATGTTTTAATCTGCTTACTTTGGCAAGTTTATTCAGTGTAAGGTACATCCACGGCCATAAGAAAAATGCTTCTGATTGCTAGCTTGGTTTGAAAGACTTATTCATTTCACTCCAAATGCCTCCCACTTCGGGGAAGTCCTTCAACAAAATAGCCAGCATCTTCCTGAAGAAAAAGAAGTGTTTTTTTTAGTAAAGAAAAGTTTAGCTGAAAAAAAACATTTTTTTTCACTGAAAGGTTTCCAATGAAAACATAATGGTCAAATTCTCTTGGAGCTCAGCAGCTCAGGCTCCAGCCCTACGTACCCAGCTGAGATTTGCTGTCCCCTCCCTGTGCTCCCCCTTGGGGACAGCTGCATGGGGCAGGTAGCAGAAGTGGCTCCTGCCCTACATAATTAATGGTTGCAATCTGTTAATGAGCTTTGCCCTGTGCTCCATAGGCCACCTGGACAAAAGATGACTTGAGAGCGTACGACTGCAACGTGACTCTGGGTTTTATTCTCGGTAATGATTAAAAGCAGGGTGATGCTTGCAGAGCTTAGCAGAGCCGCCAGTCCTGGACAGGGGATGGGTGTGCAGGATGGGGACCAGGTGTCTCGGCCTCTTCCTCTGGGCTCCCCTCTTCTCAGGACCCCCCTAGGATGGCCCATGCGTTTCCACAGTGGCTGGAAATCCTCAAGGTAGAAGAGCTGCTGCTTTTGAGCATCACAATCCATCGAGTGCAGATTTAGAAAACAACAATCAGCAAGTGGCTGGGAGATTATTTCAGTGGGGAAAGAAAAAGAAGAGCAAGTACCATGCCAACCCAGAAAAAAAATATTGCTCTTTGCCCCCTCCCATCTCTCAGCCTCCAAATAGTGAGATATTCATCTCGCTCCCATTCGTCAGAGCTCATTTCCCTTGCAAGGAAATAAAAATTGCTCGGCTCCAATCTTTTCAGCAGGGGCATGCGTGAGTGCCTGCCGTGGCATCAGCTCAGGCAGGCGTTGGCAGCACGAAGCCTTTGGACTCCCCCCTCAGCTCCGCTTTGCAAAACGACACCGATAAACGACAAACCAGCACGGCTGCGCTCATAAGAAAGTAAGAGATTAACCAAAGACTTAGACCTTGTAATCACTGCTCCTCCAGGGTAGGAATAATTTACACTAGCAGCCACCTGCCTGATGTGGATTTTAGCAGGTTTGGCAGGATTTTCCCAGTTTCAGTTCCTATCAAATGTTCTTTTTTTTTGTGCCCATAATGATTAGGAAAAAAAAAAAAAAAAAAACTCTTCTACCTGCCAGTGCATAAATTTGTATCCATAGGCCAATAGATAACAACTGTCTGCAGAATGGTGGTCCCCAAATTAGCAACTATTCATCGTCTATACACCACACATGGCATCTTCCAAAACCTCTGAGCCAAGTAACCTTACTTCCACCAGTAAACTCTTCTGGCTTGTACTTATGCTGAAAAGATATTCTTTCTCTTGTTTTATTTTATGTGGAAATACTCACCTTCAGAGGAAGAGCCTCAGCAGCCTGGTCTAGGCAGTGGCATTTGCTAGCAATGAGAACACCCTCTAACCTGAACCTTGTCCTGAAATGCTTGGATTAGTGAAATTTCCCTTGGTTGGAGTTCAGTCCCTTCAGAAACAGCAGCTATACCCAGCACCTGTAAGGACCAAAGCAAAAGCAATCATTTCTGCACATCTCGAGCTTGAGTGTTGTCTCCCTGTGTTCACCAGGTGCTCCCAGTTTGGCTGAGTCTCTGCAGTACAGGGAGTAACCTGGCAGGTGACTAATGCACTGCAAGTCCACGCTGCCCCACAATAACTATGTTCATCCCATTAATTCTCTCCAGGCTACTGAAGCAATAGGGATGCTTAATGTGGGGCTTGATAGTTCTCTGAGGAGTCACGATGCTTAAAACGATCACCCCTCCCTGGGAAACCAGCTCTTTGAGCTCATTGCTGCCTCTTCCCACTGGGCTCCAAGTGAATGGTGTTTTATTTATAGCTAAGACACAAAGCTGAAGGCCCAGGATGAGAAACTGCCAGCGCCAGGGACAGAAATAATATCTGTGATTGACCTTAATGTCCAAGGCAACCACCAACAGCCTAAACACAGCACATGAGCAGAGCCTTTGATGAGTAGGTGGAATGAAAATCATACCCCCAGCTTCAAGAAGAGACCTTGGGAGAAAATAAATGCAAAAAAAAATCCCTTAGCCTTTCAGCAGCACCCACTGGAGGTACATGACAAGATTGTGGCCAGCCATCTTGCTGACCTCCCTGAACACAGGAGTATGGAAAAGAACCAGCAGCAAAAAACATGGATATTTGCAAACACAGCTTGAGATCCCCAATAGGCAATTTTGTTCTTGCACATTGCATGGGCCACTCTGTGCGTGTGCACTCTGAATTATCCTGGGTCACAGCAATAGGAGGCTAAGACAAGAAAAATGATGAACCATGAGTGCATCAAACAAGAGGTTTGCAAAGGATCCTTGGCTTGAACACAGCTGGCAGCAGCAGATCCCTTGAGACTCTTGGAGTCTGCGGAGTGAGGCCACTTTGGTTCATACAGTGGTGAGGGGACTCCACAGTGCTACGATCCAAGTGGGGACTGTGCTATCCAAGAGGACTCAGCCACATATGAGGTCCTCCTCCAAGGTGCTGTGGGTGCTGCTGCCCCTGGCTACCAAAGCAGAGCACCAAAGGCCTCTGCCACGTGCCGGCTGGGCTCCCGGAGCAGGAGGAAGGCTGTGGACATTCAGCACCATTGTGTTCAATCCCAACACCTTTCCCCAGGGAAATGACTGTGGGAGGCTTACAGTTGGCAAGCGGTCTCTGATGATGCTTGTGTAGTGCCAGACACAAAGCACAAAACCTCAAAATCCCCATGGTTCAAGCCATGAGCCAAACTCATCCTAGACAGGGACAGAAGGAAACTTTTTGTGGAGGCCAGCTAATCAACAGCACTGAAGGTCTGGAGGAGGCTGGGACTTCTCTGGACTCACAGACCACCATGCAGATCATGGATATCCCCAAACGACCTGGAGGTCATCTGCTCCCCCCAACCCCCTCCTCAGCCCCAAGTCCTTCTCCGTATCAAATAAAAACCATCACCCTCAGCTGAAACCCAAACCAGGATGCACCATGTCACAGGAAGAGAGCAGAACTGTGGGAGCATCTGGAGAGCTTCTCCGTGGCCACTGTTGTGGGTAAGGCACCAGAGACACAGCTGCACAGGATGATATGAAGAAAGGGGTGATTGTCACATGGGATACCTTTGCTGCTAAGTCTTGTTATGGACATCTAGAGGTGGAAACCCCAGGGGTTATCCATCATTTCATCAGTTGGTCTTCCCTCTTCTGTCCAGCTATAATCTTGAATTTCTGGGACTGCTCTCCTAGCCATGTTTTTTGCACAAAATTTCCCCTCTTGGTTGTGTTGACTAGTAACAGAACTACCCTCTTTTCCCAACTCATCAGCCAAGAGGTCACTGGTTTTAATCCACTGCTAAATCTTTATTCCATATTGGAGGAGAGAAGGGTAAGAAGGGGAGGACGAGCAGTATACCCAGAAGCAGGGAGCTGACTGCTCCTGGAGAATTCACAGGGATTATATCAATACCTTCCACTGAAGCCAAAGAGCCACATGCAGCTACACAACACCATGTAACTTGTCTGCATTGGACTGTGGCAAATAAATCAAAAGAGAGGAAAATTGCCCTTTTCTGTACTGAATTGCAGCCCGGCACAGCAAGGCAGGTAAACACCTCACTTGGTGCAGGTGGAAGTGTGAGCCCATCACTCTCTGGGGCCAGCTAGGGTGAAGGTCCATGCAGACGTGCACACTGGGGCACGTCTTGGAGAGAGGGATCTGGAAGGGAGTTCCCTGCTAGATACTGTGTCCTGAGCCCAGGAAACAGCCCGGATAGGGCCACACAACCGGTCTAGTGATGGAGCAAGGTGAAGATGCTGCCACAATTGCTGCAGCGTTTCACCCTCTGCTAGAGGAGGTTTGGGCACCAGATGGAGCTCGCTCCCCTGCTATGAACCATTTCCACCTGCAACCACAGCGCAAGTGTGCTGAGGTTGTGGGTTCTCTGGGCCTGCTGCGCCCACGCTGACGGAGCCTGCAGGACGGAGGAGAGCGGGTTTATCCATGGGGGAATCCCTCTCACAAGGGTGACAGATGTGCAAAGATGCGTGATCTTCTCG
>NW_010587525.1:115867-144582 GCF_000705375.1 Tinamus guttatus | reverse complement strand
TGGTGCCCATGACTGCTCTGTGCCAGCCCTTCTACCAGCCACAGTCCAACGAATGTCTCCGAGCCTCCAAAAACATCCCCAAAGTCAGACCTCGAGGTGACTTGAACACCCCAATGCCTGATTTATTATCTCTGAGACCAGCAAAACTGATAACTGAGCTGAAAAAGTGCCTCAAAAGCCATGGAGGGCATGAGATGCAGCTGTGAGATGCAGCAGGGACCCTGTAGGGGCCAAGGACAGGGACGGGCTGTTCTCCTCCCTCAGCAGTGCAGTTGTGCTAACAAGGCTTGAAGCTGAGCAGGATGATAAACAATTATGTTGTTTTTCAGTGCTTTGAAAGTTTTATTAATACAACTTTTTTTTCCAAACTTTTACATGAACTTCAAGAAACACAAAGAAGTAGGTTTTTTTTTTAAAAAAAATTCCATTTTATCTCATCTACTTCAGCAAGCCTAATCTATATCCACACTATTTTCAGGGCTGCTTGGGGGGGTACACTTGAGTTCCCCATATCCCTAATAGATGCTTATCCAGAATATCCACCAAACTGTTCCTGACAGCTGCAGTCCCCAAAGCTCAGAAATTATTTTAAAGCAATCCCTGGAAGACGCAGTAGATGGCACTCGAGATATGATATGCTGGGCCTTACACCCCCTCTTTAAATTAAAACAAAATAAAAAAAAAAAAAAAAAAAAAGGAAAAGTTTGGGAGAGCTTTAAGCCTCTTAATTTAAATACAGATGCTGAATGTGTGGAAGAAGTTTCTGACACTTGAAGCTGCTTTTCCCACCTTCTCCAATAAGAAAGGATCTTCCCCAAGTTATTAGCACGGTGGGAGTGTGGGATTCCTGAAACAGCAGGTAGCCCAATGTGGAGAGATTTGAGGGAAGGCAGGTGCAGGAAAGGGCATGGCTGATTTTGTTATCATTGACAGTAACTAATCCTTCTTCCCCAAAATTTCTCACCCAGTGAGGACTCGATGTAATGCTTGGTGGAGAAATGACGTTGGCTGTGCCTGCTTCTCTGTGTCGAGGCTGGTGTTTTCCACTTGCGGTTGGGTTTTGTGGGAGAGAGGTACCTCCTTGCTGGCCCATTTTCTTTGAAGTTTCACACTGGAGTCCTCTGAACTTCAGCATTACATGGCCACCGCGGCTGCTGGTCCCTCCCAGTGACACCTCCATGGAAATGAAATAGGAGGATTTGCTAATAATGAAGGTTTAGGAGAAATAAGCAAATTACGTCTAATTGAGTCTTAAATCCTCCTGAGCAGACACTTGGATTGTGTAAATATAAGAAATCATTCCAGGTAGCGAAATAGCAAGACCTAGATTCACTTAAGTCAGGATATAGCTGTCTACTCCAGCAAGATCCTAGTCCGAATTCAGGTGCCTCTCCAGAAATCCTACCCCTACATAGTTTACATTTTTCCCATGAAGTGCAGTATATTTTCTGTATCTTCATGTGTTTCATACAGTGTAGGCCAAAAGCATCTCTCTGTCCTTAATTTCTGAACCAGAAATTAAATGAGTTAAAACTACTTACTAATACTCTTTAAATATGACTTTTCAAGGCTTGTTTGGCCAAATCTGTCTGTTTTTCATTAAACTAAAAACCACATGTAATTTCTTTTTTTTCTTTTTGTCTTTATTTCGTTAATCTGTTATTAAACTTTTTGCTCCCAGGAGCTCAGGTTAAAAAAAAAATCCTGGTAACATATTGGTTTATTTTTCCATATTAACTTTGCTCTTCTTTTACCTACTTTAGCTCTAAAGTGATAAAACATTTTGCAAAAACAAACAAAGAAATAAAAAAAAACCCAACTAAACAAACAAAAAACTTCTACTAAGTTCTCTAAAGGTAGATTTGTCCCATCCTAAGTCTGCCAGGAAGCAGGACAGGGACAAATGTCTTTCTTTGACTCTTGCAGTTGTACTTTATTCCTCACTCAGGCTGCATTTGGAGAATTATTTTCAGATATATTTGGCCTGGTCCATAGGTGCTGAAATAGATTGTGGTTAGAGACTAAAGCACCTCAGGCATCCATCCCATTGGAAGGCCACTGGAAAAAGCCATGGGAATTAATTATTCACTGGTAGATGATATCCTGCTTTAGGTGGCTCTCCTTGGGCCTCATCAGAAGTGCAAAGATGCTGAAAATTAATGTCTTTATTTTCATCTAGCTCAGGATCAGGCAAGAAAAGTGTGTGCAGTTTCTCCTGCACTGACAGAGGTGCAGACTAACACCTTTTATACTATTAGCATCCTCAACATTTCAGCAAGCTGAGAATGTCCTGCACAAAGGATCGGAGACTTCATGGAGGTGTTGTCAAGGGGAACATGGACACTGAAGGTAAAAGCCATGTCTCTGCATATCCAACCACAGCTGGAGCTGCTAAGTTATGAGGACAACCCATAGCAGAAAATTGGCAACCTTGCTGTGAAGGTTACGTACAATCTTCAGGTCTGTACATGCTTTAGCACGTCAAAGGAGGACTGGATTATAAATGCCTGCTCCTCAGTGTCTCTCTGTGCATGTCAGTGGCAAAGGCAATAACAGGATATTTTATATTCTGCAGGTTATGTCCTACCTTAGTGACCCAGGTGCAAGAAACCTGATATTAAGTAAGCTGGGGAACTTGTGTTTCTCTCTTAATGGGATCCAGGCTGTCATTAATCCTTTCCTGAGATGTGTGTTACCAGGAGAAGGCATGTGTAATCAGCAAGACTGATGTGCTGGTTTTGGGCTGCACGGTGCTCTGCTGCCATAGTGGGGAAGGCCTGGGAGCAAATTCACATCACAAAGCTAAAGCAAGGAGCCATCCCTACCTCAAAGGTGTCACATCAGAGAAGGATGTTTTCTACTGGCACCCGTCAGCTAGGCAGCTGACATGCATCCCCCTTGTTGTACAATTCATATCTTAAATGTATTTCTAGAAAATCAAAATTCACAGAAGTAAGAAGTTATAGATTTTCTCCCCTCTACTAGGGAAAAGACATACTGAAATTCTTCTTCTTTGGCTGCAGATCAAGAGCAATCAGGACAACAAAATCCGGTCATGTGAAGAGGAGCAAGTACGGCCCTGGCTCTTTGCTGGCCCCTTATGTAGCCCATTGCCCTGGGAGGAACCTGAGACCAGCAAAGCAGGTGGCATGATTCAGTTTTGACCCCCTTTGGTGCTGCCTCAAGTATCTCCCACTGGGCTGTTTTTCATGGCTTGATCACTTTCCTTGGGTGCATTGCTCTGGAAAGAAGGTGTCTCTCCAAAGGCTGTTCTCCAGGCACAAACCACACATCAATTTTCAGCCCTCCTGGAAGAAATGCAAGGAGACAGGAGCCAAATTTTGCAGGGAGAGGAGTAGTCATTCATGTATGATCAGAATCACCAATCCAGCCGTGGCAGTGAACCTCGACAAGGTCACAGAGAAGGCATAGAGCTTTGAGTCTTTCCTCCTATTTTTACTTTTATCCTTGATGCATTACCAAGATATTGGGGTTCTTTCATCTGGAAAGGGTCAGCATGTTGAAGACAAAGCTGTCTATAGGAATATAAGATTTTTAGGACAACCTTCACTGGGTAAGGGGTCAGAAGATGGGCAGAAGATGGGATAACTGCCGATAAGGGCTGCCATAGGGCACTGGGTGCTTTGTCAGGTGGTCACGGTAACTGAGGATGGATGGGGGTGCTATTCTGTAGGTGCCTGCTACTTTCCTCCCACTATAAACTTTGCATGTTCTTGAGGAATGGCAAAATCTTTCAAAGTTCAGAAAGATTTGCAGGAACAGAACTCTATTTAACATTTATATATATAATATATCAGCCTTCTCACAAGGGTTGTTTAAGACCTCCCAAAAGCTTGTGTATGGTGGAATAGCTGTTGAAGAGCACTGACATCCAGAAGGGCAGCACGTGCACAAAGATGTAGTTACCTCTTCGTTGTGTGTAAGAGCAGAAAATAACTAAATCAAACGCACAGCAAAATTCACAGGTAGGCAACTACTGTTACCCACATGGTGAGAAGCGGAGTTTTGGGACTAGCTGCATTTCAAATAAGTCAACAATCCTGCACAAGGGTCTGGCTTACAAATGAAATTATCTGCTGAAATACTCCAACATTCTTTTCTATATTTCAGACAGTGCCTTAACAAAAATTCAACAAATCTGAAAAAACAAAGGCAAGAAAATAATCTTTAAATACTTAAAGAGCAGCTTACAATCAATTAAAGACCTCATAAACAGGAGAACATAAACAACATCAAAAATTTCCTGCATATTATAAAATGATTTGCCGTAGAGTGGCTTGCATGAAGAGATTAGATATGCTTTGCAGCATAAAACATTATTCTGTAAAGGCATTATGTTTAAGCAAACACACCACCCTAATTGTATTAGGGGAAGTTCAGGTGAAACATAATGCCTGGATTAGAAAATTGAAGGACACAGGTTAAACACTATGTGTTGGTCAGACTGCCTGAAATTTGTTGGCAGATCTTAAGGATTTTTTATGCTGCTTGAATTATCAATATTTCTTTTTTCATTTTTTCTTTTTTTTTTGTTGCTTAGGCTATAAAATGGATTTTTCAACAGCTTTAAGTAAATATAATGGAATCTATTAGGTATCTGAAATAAGGACATATGTTTTGTAGTTATTTCAGACACTACTACAAATTAGCTAATTAGAGTTAGAAACAGTTCCTAAAATTGCTGTTATTCTAAAAATATTTCCCCTACTGGCAAACTATTTTAATCCACTAAAATATTTATCTCTTAGGAAAATAATTAACACATACTACAGGGGTGCATATGCAGAATATACACAATGTAACCATTTAGAATATTTTTGGCCAAAAATTGATATGATCCATAGCTAAATGTCAGAGGAGGCCAGTGTATAGTGTATATATCTGTGTCAGTGAATTTTTAAAGCACTTGCATGTGGCATTTTACACATGTGTGCAGAGCTAGTGCTTGTATGGGCTGGCACATTTCCTCAGTGTTTGTAGATGACAGCATCAGCAACATACAACTTGTTAAAAGAAAGCACCCACTGCACCCACTTTCAGGCAGATAAATTTCATCTCAAAGCTTCTCAGATGGATAAGGAATAAAAATGTACAAACAAGGTGGAATCATCTGATTTTACTAAATTAGAATTACTGACGCTGGGAACAGCGGGATGCAGAGAGCACTGCATGCTGCTCTCCCCCAGCCCTATTTCTTGATAGAGCACATGGGCACAAAGACAACACTGAACCGCCCTGTGTAAAATAGACTTTGTCTTGTCAAAATGATACTGATCTGGCATGGTGTGACAGGAAACTACAATAAATAAAGACAAAGATCAAACATAAGAAAGAAGAAAAATAGCAGGTGCACGGGGAGGAAGCTTCCTAGCATATGATAAATTGGAAAATGGACATACAGAACATGCCGACATACATTTTTAATGGCCCAATTGCTCAATTAATTCTTTGCCTTTTCTCTTTTTAATGTGAAAATCGTCATAATTCCTCCCAGATTAGTATAGATACAGGCCGACAGTCTCTCCTGCTCAAGGTATTTGCAGGACATAATTCATTCATAAAGCCGTAATGCACTCATCTATCATCCGAAATATTTTTTTCTTTTTTTTTCTCTCTTTTCCTTTCCCCCTCTCCCGTTTGTGCTTGGGGCTCTCACTGAGTCTCTGGGCACTGATGTATTAGCTGGCATATGCAAGCTATGAATTATCAACTGAAAGGAGTCAATTATCCACTCTAAAAATGAGTGTCTGGGCACCAATAGCCTGAGGGGCCTTTTTTGTATTTACGAAATGATTTCATGGCAAGTAGAGGTGTGTGTGGAAGGGGGATCAAGGTGGGGGAAGGGGAAAGGGCTTTTTTTTTTTTTTTTTCCTTGTATCCATCCCTTAACCAGGGCAAGGCAAGAAAAAAAAAAGACCATTTTGAACTTTTAATGCAATAATCCATTTTTATATACACAGACTTTTATGAGTGATTTCAGCTAGCTATAAACAAGACTTGTCTCGTGGCCATATTGCCTGGGCTTCTCCTCCTCTATCTGGTCTCAGCTCAGCCTTCAATCAAAGCCAGAGCCCTGGCTGACTTCAGCTGCTAATAGACTGGATAGGAAATGGAATATTGGATAGTTTCTTGGTCCCTAGTCACTGGCCGCGCGCCTTGTCATCTCCGCAGACATTGATTTCTCTCTCTCTTCTCCCCCCTTCCCTGCTTTCTGCTAAGAGGCTGTGGCCTACCAAGAGGTAACCCCACATCAGCAAACCTTGCGTTGAGCTACGCTTAGGGAAATGAGGTCATTAGACAGAATTACAGCGGGTTTTGATAGCTCGGTAATAGGTTTTAATGATGGAATTTAACATAGGACCCCCACTAGGGACAAGGCTGATATACATCCAGACAGGTCACTTAATAAACCTTCACTCAGCACTTGAGGAATTTAGGAGGCTCTGAAAACACAGCCCTTCTTAACCAAGCCCATACATCACCAGTAAGCAGTCTCTTCGGAAGGCTTTTTATTATTATATCTGAGGTGTTTGATTGACTTAAAACATGTCATTCCTTTAAAAACGCACATTTATTTTACCAGACCAATTTTTGACAAGGATTTCTTTAGGTGTCAAATGTTTTTGTTAGACGTGAATGGGCTGTTGTGCTCCTCAATGCTAGAGAGTTCATTCGATGGTGCAGTAAATTGTCTGGAAGTTTGAAGAGCTTAGTCGTCCTTTAATGTATTTGTTCCCGACAGGTAAATTGCAGGTTAAGTGCAAAAGTGGCATTAGCAGAGGAGTCCTGGCTTCCACAAATCTACCTTGGCCTCTAATCTGAATACAAAAGGAAGGAAGGAATTAAATTTGACCCCTTGAATACACTGTTCACTCAATCCCAGACTTATTTAGTAAGCTCCTTTAAGATGCTTTCTGTTTGTTCTGGCCTCCCCTCAAGGAGGTACAAGAATGCCCTCTAAAGAGGACTCTTTGCAGGGAGCTGAGTGGATCAAAGCCAGGGCCATTGCTTTGTACGTCCAAAAATACAGAGGAGGTAGGTCTGAGGTGCTCTTGAAGGACAGCTCATTTAACTTGATTTCCAAAAGTGTAATGCTATGATAGTGGCTGCAGATCGGCATGCTCCTCAAGCAGATGAGTTCTGTGAGAGACATGGAGCCCCATGCCAAATGGCAGGTCATTAATGTGCTGCGTTGGTCCTTGAATGAAGAGTCGTGGAGGAGTCTATAGCTGCACTTCTCTTCCCAGGGACATGAGATTTGCCCCAGGGGGGCTTCATAAAAGGGTCTTGCTTATCCAAGGACACAGTGGCTAGGCCATGGAGATGATACGTGGTTTGTAGCTGTCCAGCTTGGTCTTTCCTTGTTCATTTACGTCTGAACCTTAGCTGCAAACTCCAGACATTAACAACTGCAATGTTGTTTTTGTAAAAGAAGGTCGCCAAATAAGAGAGGTAAGAAGAAAAGGTCTAGCAGCTGGAGGCAGTCTCTGGGGACACAGGAAATGGGAAGTTTATTGATTGCTTCACCAGCACGTTTGTCTATTTTGAATTGTTCAGATGAGGGATATTTTAAAAGTGTGTTTTCCTCCCTATATTGTCTCTATTCTCCTCAGAAAAGGAGAGACTCTTCCAAAAGATACTTCAGAGCCACACTATATGTTTATATATAACATACATGTTATTAAGTGTCTGCTTCACAGTGTTTGGCATCCAGCTTCAACTAATTTCAAGGCTTCCTTTGCTACCAAAGAGTCTGGTTTGTTTAAAGACTATGGTGAACTGGTTCAAACTCACCTCACCTTGAGGTGTGTGGATGTTGTAGCAGGAAGGACTCCAGTTTATGGTTATCAGCCAATGGATCTCACTGCTCAGAACCAGCTGCACTTTGATTATCTGCCTAGCAATGCCGCTATTTGCCAAAGGCATTTCAAGAGCTAGCCATAGTATTAAATGGTAATGTTATAAAGAGAGCCAGAGATTTCCTGGGACACCAGCCTGGATGGATCAGCCCCCTGGGTGTGTTTGATGTTCATGCAGTGAACTTGCAGATTCCTAACCAATTCTCCCACTCACTCCCTGCTCACTGTGTGAGCAGTCAGTGGGTGTATTTCAGTCTCTCAGTAGGGATCCAGGGTCATCCTTCCTACTGGCCTTGACCTCCTCACTGCCCCCATTTGGCATTCAGTGCCTCCATCCACAAGACAACAACCACTTAAGGATGTGGGGGGATTTGGGGGTAGTCCCCCCTCAATTTTGCAGTGGCCATGGGTATGATGGATGGTGGTTCCTTTTCTTGACAGACATTTATTGCCCCCCAGGCATTCATGATGCGGTGGGGAGATGGGAGAGGGCAATCCTGGCACTGCAGCTCACAGCATGTCAGCTGCCTCGATTTGGGTTAACGTCGCAGATGGGGACAACACTGGTAGAGACGAAGGCAATGCCTACATCCTTCCATCCCTGCGACGTGAGGAGCGACTTCGAGAAGGGGACCAAGCAAGTCAAGGAGCAGCACCTTTCAAACTCACAGCTGGAAGTCTTAGTCAACCTTAGATCCGCAGGGAAAACTTTCATTACACATGGATGTTTTGAATTAACCTAATTTAGCTTTATCTGTCATTGCTACCTCCTGCTACAAGCCCACCACAGCAGAGTCCTCAATCTTCCCTGTCATTTGATGGTTTTCTTCTTCTTTCCCTGCTTCTCCTGAATGAAGGTGTCATAAGTGATTTGCCAGCTCAGATGATATTTGTTCTTAGCGTGAACTACATGGGCTATAGAAAACTGTCTCTTTAATTTTGAAATCCCTGATGAAGCTAAGAAACAAGGCCTGGAACAAAGAAGAAACTGCCACTTTTTGGCAAGAGTGTGCTGATTTACAAAGGGCATCCTTCAATTATTTAAGGAGCAGTCAGTAGTGCCATAACTTTAAGTATGAATCAAGTGGCATGACTGAAAAATTTGTCACAGTGTGTTAGATCAATGGTAATTACCTTACTGACATGAGTACTGTTATTATTTTACAGGGCTGCAAACAGGATCATGGACGTGAGGAAACACAAACTGCACTGTGATCAATACTCTCTGAAATATGACTCTCTGCGGCCCAAAATGGAGTTTTCGAGTCAGGCAAACCATTATAGACTGATTCTCTCTCTCTGCCTTTAGATGGATACCCTGAAGTAAAACACAGCAGCAATTGGTCAACTTGTTTCTAGCTTTGAACAGGCAAATAGTCACTTATTATTTTTAAGGACAACTGTGTGCAAATAAAAAGTCTGTGCAGCCAAACTCCAGACGAAGAGAGCTGTGGAGGGGTGTGCGTGGAAGGAGGATCGAGCTCATGCTGTGTATATTTTTTAAAACTTAAACCTCTGCCTCAGCACAGGTTTAGCATCAAAGGTCTTGGGGTTGTCCCACAGTGACTAAAGGGAGACGAATACTTCGCGGAAGCAGGATAGGAGCTGCTCAAGCAGCATACTCTGAGCACAGGACTGGGCTCAATAGCCCTGTCAAGCCCATGCTCTGCTCTCCCACCCTGGCATTGCACCATTTGATGAGATGTCCATAACCAAGATGGGCCCCTGAAGTATCCTGAAGTTTTTCTAGAGACGAACAAGTTGGCTTCAAAGAGGTCAATGGATGGTGGAAGGGATCTGAAGCTGCCACCTCCCTTAAACCCACGCCATTGAGGGTTATGCTTCCCTTTAATTGAATGCACTGTCTCTGCCATATCTATAAACATGTGCTTTGCACAGGTGTACCTTGTACAACAGTATATGGGATCATCAGTGTAAAGCCCCAGGAACATGACTGAACTCTGGTGCTTATCTGGAATTGTTTGGTAGTAAAGTGCCCACAGACTGGTCAGGCAGGGAATTTGAATCTTCTGCCTGGAGAAATGCTAGTAGAATGGACAGGCTGGACAAACCCATTGTCTAGCGCTTGCTCAGTCTATAAGAAGAGAATGTTTAACTAGAGGCAAAATGGACATGCGTGAGATGATAGACCCAGAATGTTCATCAAAGCACACAGATAGTTGCACACAGACCAGTAAATAAAGCTGCCAAGATGGAGATGTGTTAAATGAGAAGTGTATGTGGCAATGGAGCCAGAAAGGAGGAGGAGATAAGCCTGAGGAGCAGCAAGAATGGATCTGTAATGATGAAGGGAGCTTATCAAAAGGTTTTCTCTGGAGAAGAATTAGGGAGTTCATCCTTGACCATACTGAGAACATCCCAAATACTCTTATCTAGGCAATCCCAGAGAGAAGGAGAGAACAAGAAAAAGGCACCAATGGCAAATCAGTGTTAAGAAGGTGATTTCAAAGTCAGTCACTTAGAAATAGTCATAGGAATGTCTATAAACCACTAAGTTGCCCTATAAAGAGGGATGGAGGCCAGTGATGAGGGTCTCCATCAGAATGTGGGAATACCTCACCTAAGGCAGGGTAAAGGCATTTAAATCACAGACCTCACCCTAAAGTGTCACCAGAGGAACATCTGATAACAGACAAAGACAAAACCTACTCCTGACTCTAATGATGTAAACACTTTGAATAAAGCAAAGAGAAAACTGATGAAGATGACAAGAAGAGAATTGTTTCCGTGTCAAATCTTTAAATATCATCTACAAAACACTGAAAAGTAAGAACATGGAGAAGGTTACCTGGGAATTTATGGATTTCTGGTGTTCTTATTCCTCTTTGTCCGCTGTTAGCAAGTCTTCTGTTATTTTTGGGGGGTGGGATTTGGGTTTTTTTGTTTGTTTGCTTGCTTTAGCAGGAAAAATAAAGTGTGTATTTGGGTTTGTTACCTTACTCTGTCTTGTTTGAATTCTACAGTGCCATCTTCTTGTTGAGAAGATGTACAGTTGCATGAGGCATGATACTGAGACCTTATCTGATTTGAAGCAAATACTGAGTGCAGTAGTAAGGAGCAAAAACAAGCACTACCTCCTATGAGGTGAATAGTTCAGAAGTGGCTATGTATTATTTTGGAAAGGGTCACAAATTAAGGTGTAAATTCATGTACCCCTTAAGTTGTGACCTCATAAAAATGATCAATGGTTAATGGTGCAGATAACAGGATTCATAAGAGAAATTTATTGGCCACTTTTGTGAAATAAATATATTTATACCATACCAGTGGGAAATAAAAACACATCAATAAATCATATAATATCTACAACTATACTAATAGCATGAGTAGCAGTAGGTATAACCAACATTTTCAGACCTGCAGACACCCCCTCTGGCATGGTACAAATATAATACATGTTAGCAGCAAAATTTACTTCAGTAAGACAGCCATGTATATCCCACTTGTGAGTTATCTGGGCAGGCACCCCTTATGAATTATAGTCCCCCCTCAAAGCATGAACCATGGAATAGCAAAATAGATACTCCACTACCATATAATATGGGTCAAATAAAAAGTATAGCAGCAAAACAGGCTTGTAACCAGTCCAGAGCAAGGCGATCCCTCTGTCAGCATGCTCTAAGCAGGAGGAGATAGGGCTAGCAGTCTTGATTTCACTAGTGACTTTGCATCATTTTTTCTTTTCATTTGGCTACCAGCTAAAATAAAAATTGAGGTAGGATCTGTCATGGTGTGCTAAAATAAGTCCTCCTGGCTGCATGTAGGTTCCTCTGCACTCTGGTTCACAGACCCAAGGCATCCCATTCGTACATGTTTAAACACAAACAAGGGTGGATTGCTCAGTCAAGCCTTCTACATAAAGCCAGTCCTCAGGTCTCAGGCTGTGAGTGCAACTCTGGACCCCACAGCTGATGTAGAGGACCTCTATTATGCTCCTGTCAAATATAAAGCTCCTGAACATCAACACACCTTCATTTCATTGTAGCCTGTTAGTTTATAGAACATTGTCTTGTGCTAGACATTAGTTGGTGACAGCAGGTCCTGCTGTGCTGAGGAGGCCACAGATGAAGATACATCAATTTAGGTA
This sequence comes from Tinamus guttatus, assembly GCF_000705375.1. The sequence goes on along the minus strand of NW_010587525.1, from coordinate 132,594 downwards.
AGCCTGGGTCCCACACTCTAACAGTGCTGGTGGCGAGTGTATGGCTGACCCTGGGCCAGTTCCCAGGCCCAGATCTCTGCCTAAACTGCTTTAAACGCTGGGTTTGACAAAAATACCGAGCTCTGAAACAGTGAGGGTCTGGTGTGGCGATACCCACCATCCAGCTGCTGGGCTGGGGTGGACAATTTGGTCTAGAAATCTCCCATCACCCCAACAAGAATCAGCTGAGAGGAAAATGTGATCGGTACCACATAGCTTCCATGAGGCAAGTCCTCAGTCAAATTCTGTTGAAACCCGTGGGAAAAAGAAAAAAAAAAAAAAAAAGAAAGAAAAAGTCTGGCTAAGCAGACTCTGGAACAGGCCCATTAGGAGAGCTCAGGTCTCCAGAGGTGGATTGCTAGCGCTCTACACAGCACCAAATTCACTTGGAATCAGATCAAATCGACCACTCCTTGTAGTCAGTGGTGATTTTCAGTGACTATCAGCCTTTGTCATGGTTATGATTTATTCATACCATAACCGGTACGCTGCATTTGCAGGGTGAGGAGTTGTGGAATAAATACAGCCTAAATTGTTGGTTTTGTGTAAATTTAAGAGGCCATTATTCAAACACCAGCGTGCCTGACTTTATGAAGAAAAAAATAGGATGCTTTTCCACAAGCAGAAAATAATAAATTGTCCTTGTATTTTTTACATATTTTCAGCTAAGCTGCCCCATTTAAAAAAGTAGTTACGAATTTGTTTTCTAAATGTATTTTTCATTGTGTATTTTATCATCTTTAGTCCAATAAAATTTTCTCAACAAACAACACGTTATTGTGTCAGAAGGGGAGGAGGGTAAGAATACACCAGGGAGCCTTTTAAAAATGTTTAAGTATTAATTTATTTCATGATGAATTTTCCACTGTCATTTTCTTAATAGCATGCACATGAAATAATCATGTCTTAAAATGCTCTGTAATTGAAGGACATTTTCATTTGATGATTACTGAGGGAATCCTGCTTTGAACCTTTATGACTTAAGGATGTAAGCACTGAGCTTTATTATTATCTTTTTTTTTTCTTCATCTTTTAATTTATGCATTTTTTTTTCCCCCGCAAGTCTGCTGGGAGGATTTCATGCCGGGGTTATTTCCATACGCATGGATCTGTCGTGGTGCATGGAAGCAGGTATTGGCACGTCCCTCACTGCAGTGGAGTGAGGACACTGTCTGTGCTGCAGCTTTTTTGATTTGGTTTTTGCCTATGTGTGATTTGAGGTGGCCTAGAGGCAGTTTGGCAACGGGGCAGATTCACCCGCTGGTTGGTGGCCATGGGCCCCCGTGCAACCTCGTCCGTGGGCTCCCAGCAGTCCCACGGAGCGGGGTCACCCCTGTGGGGCTTGGCCATGGTCCCCATCTCCTTCTTCCAACCTCCAAATCCACCCCTTCCCCTTATATCCCATCCGGAGAGCAGGAAGGAGCGAAGGAGTCGGGGCAGGCGAGGAAGCCCCGCTCGCCACGGAGAGCAGGAAGATTTATTAGTGTTTATCCAGCGACACCAGCGCGCGGCTGCTGATGCAGCGGAGCCCAGCAGGCTGCAGAGCAGGGATTTGCAGCAAGGCGCCCGGCGCTGCGACATCCATCACGTCGTGGGGGCGGCCGGGGTGCCCCCCGTGCCCCGCGTCCCCCCGTCCGCTCCGGCCTGCGCCGCGCAGTCATTTTTCTCCCTCGGACGCGCCCGAGCGAGGGAGACGTGTCAGCGCCTGATGAAACCCCATTCCCGCTGATTAGCTCCCTTCAAAATATTCCATTTGTCAGTGCCAAGATTTAAGTACTTCCCACTTGCGGGCAGCCGAGTGTGTCTTGTTGACTATGTAGCACGTCCATTTACATCGGCGCTGACAACGTTGCGGCAAGCGCTAATGTCCCCTCGCCTCTCTGTCCCCCTCCTTCCTCCTGCTCCCCGCCAGTGTCTCCAGGCCGGCAGAGCTTAGCCCTGTTTTATTTCCATGCTGTCCCCCTCGTCTGTGAAAAGCAGAGGAAACAGGGAGGGAGGGAGAGGGGGATAGAAAGACACCTCCGATGTATCTCTCCCTTTTGCGTCTCTCCATTTGCAAAGTCATAAATTTCAATTTCCTCCCTCCCCCATGCTATTATTACCTGGGCCTCAAACAAGTTTTACACTCATTTATTCCCAAGTAGAAATGCAATTTCCTCAGCAAATGATACCTAGCAGAGAACTCCATTTGTATTTCACCAAGACGACTTATTTTCATGTCCTTTTTATTTTTCCCCTTTCCTTTTTTTTTCCCCCTTTTAACACCCCTATTTGTAACTCACTCACTGGGAGGGTCCCCACCTCTGCCATCCCCTCCCTCAAGTGGATCAATCAGGATGCAGAAAAAAACAGATCATTTTGCTTTCTTCCCCAACATCCTACCGAAGGTTTCCAGCATTCAGAGGCTGGTTGGTTGAGTAGGAGATTTGAGGCACACTTTTTTTGTCTGTGAATAACAAAAATGGTGTTATTTAGGAGATGGGTCAGGCAGAGCAGGTCTGTTGGATTTCTGAGAATTTTAAGACAGAACTGCTGCTGTTTGACATTGGCTGAATTGGATAGGGTGAATTTCCAAGGTGCTGATGAATGTTGGGACCAAAATCAATAGAACCAAGGCCAGCTTCAGGGTTGTTGATGAGAAATGTTAATTAAGAGCAATATTTCTGGAGCCCCATCTCTGTTGGGAGGCTGCATTTAGTTGAGGACCTCATTTGGGCATTCATACCTAGCCCCAAACACCAATGAGAACAATTAGAATAGGGAAAACTAAGAACCATATGCCAGTCAAATGTGCAGGAAAAATGTGCAGCAAGAAGGGGATAGATGGGTGACTGTAAAAAGGAAATGCAATTTCTGTGAACCAGTCTCTCTGCTAGGGTGGGATGTGTTTCACACTGGTTTTGCATCCCACTTCAGTTGCTTACATACAGACGCATAGACTGACCATAAACCTTTGTGTCAATAGAAGTACAAAAAGAAAAAGAGATAAGCCAAGATCATAGTTGCAACCTGAAGTGAAAAGGACTGGTGTTGATGTCAGATCTCACATGGAACAAACCTTCTTTTGCCTACCTGGAGCCACATTTTCACAGAAATATTCACGAGCCAGAGCATAATGCAAATGAACCCTGGGACCCAGTTGTTGAAATACTCAGGAGAGGATTGATTGACTCCAGAAGTAAAAGCAGGTGATGAGAGTCCTGCAGGTTAAGGGATGATAGCCACTGAGTGTCTTCTGTGCCTGTAAGGTTTTAGGCAGTTCCTGTGCAGTGGACTGTCGAGCATCCTTCAGCTCTTGAAGGAAGACTTGCCTGTTGTAACTTATGGGGAAAAATATCTAAAAAATAAGGTCATCTTAAATAACATACTGCCTGTAGGACTAGTGACCTGAAGACGAATAGCAGGAACCAGAGAGCCTGAGTCCTTGCTGTGAACAGCAGGACACCAGAATACTATAACTTGGTCAGACCCTGGACAGGACGTTACACCTGAGGACCTCTGCTGCCTTACTGCCAGAAGGTGGCTAACTCACCACAGTGCCATTTCTATAACCCCATTGGGACTTCAGAGCTTTGCAAGCAGAGGGGCTACTCAAGGACTTGTAAGAGACCAGATCCCAGACAGGACTTCTTTCTTGCTCCCTCTGCTAACTGAGTAGTGAGCCTAAAGTCTCCTTTAGGCAGCCCACATCACCTGAGTGCAGTGTTTTAGATGCTGCAGCATCCAGCTCAAGTGATGCTCTGGATCTCTACGCAACATCTTGTAATGTGACAAGGCCTAATTTCATTCTCAGGTTCAACTAAGATGCTCCTTACATGACTTTGAACTTGAAGTCACCCCACTGATGTAATAACATTACCCTGGAGTTATTCCAGCATGAGCAAGAGCCAGATCTGGACTATTCAGAGTATTGCCTGGGGACAAGAGAGGAGCTGGGGAGGTTGGATAATCCAGCTAGTGCCAAGACAGTGGCTTGGCTGTGAGATTGTCTTTGGCTCCCTCTTTGCTTTCTGCTATGCAGCAGCTCAGCAAACTTACACAAGAACAAAACTTGTTCAGCTTTTTTCTTTTATTTCCTTCCATGTGCTGCCGAAAGTGAGCACAAGAAATAGCCAAGCTGGGTTCCCATCATGCTGACATTTTAACTGATGATACTAGATTTAAATCCCAGTGCCAGTGTTTGTAGAAACACCAGATACATAGTCCTTAGAAAATAAATAAAGAAAATCATCCATCCTTTAACTTCCCTTCCCCAGCACTAGATTTTCCATCCCAAGATTAAGAGCTAGGAAATATTAAAGGCTCAGCGCCGAGGAGATTCCTTTCATTGGCTCATTGGCATCCTGACATTTCACTGAAAAGAGAGCACTTTTATAGAAGAGAACAGAAAATGTCCAAGCCAACACAGCAGGAGTCTGAAAATCAATACAGTCTTATGGCTTTTGACATGTCACAAGTGACATAGTCAGTCTCTTCCCTAATACAGGATAATATTGCTCTCTCTGCAAGAGTGTATGGGGGAAACATTGCACTTAGCACTGAATTGGCTTCATGCTGGCTCAGCATGGACAGAGAACTGTATGGGGGATCTCCTCCTCAGGTGCTGTAAAGGGCTCAAGGATTTCACTGTGGAGAAGAGCCTTTGGTTTTCCAGAGCATTCATCATCCATTGCATTCATAATCTGAACAGGAGTGTTAGGTGAAGTGCTGATGGAAAAGACACAAAGAGAAGGGGAGGCTTGCAGGGAGAGGTAACATTCTTCATTAGACAAATCTCAAGCCAATTTCATGTGATCATGTGTCAAGCTTTTCTGTGATTTGCTAGAACTTTCTGCATGAAAGTTGCATGTGAAGGGTTAAAACATCTCAATCAGAAGCTAAGGCTGGAAGGGCAGGATGGAGATGGAGATACACTGGCCTGACTCTCCACAGCTGCCTGCTGGACAGTGACTCAAATCACTGCAGTCCTTGTGGGAAGTTCTGGAGAGAATCTTCAGGAATCAGATTTTCTGTGCTAATCTCAGAGCTGAGATTTGCTTAAAGGGAGAACGGGTACAGACTTCAGCTTGGCCCTGTGCATCAGGGTGCCGTTTGCTTTGGGCAGTGTAACAAATATTTGGTTCTTTGTAGAGATCTTGCCTGTCTCTTCTGATTCAGTTCAGTTTTCTCTCCAAATAGGAAGTGTTCATGAAAAAAAAATAAAGAAAACCTTCAGAAAAAACACTTCTATGCATAGCCAACTCCTGCACTGCCTGCCTTGATCAGCACTGATCCTACTGCATACGTCAAGGGACCTGTCAGACACTCAGATACTGTACAAAGAAATTCAACCACCAAAACAGTGAACTAGACTGCATGTTAGCCATATACCATACAGATAGCCTAGATATCCATGCTCTGGGATTGTTTCATTCATCTGACAAAATATTAAAAACAACAGCAAATCTCAAATGCACCAGCCTCTTGACCCCTGGCCCTACCCTTAATTTGAATTAGTTTTCCTGAGCTGTGACTTTCTTCCCTCTCAAGCCCTCACTGTGGGCCTGCCTTTCCCAAATGTGCCCAGTATCGGTTCCTCTGTTAGTTCCCCACCCTGGGCACTTCTGAAGCCCTTGGCTGATTTTGGCAGTGCAGATATCACACTGCTGTGCAGCTCCCATGAGTTTTTCAGAGAGAGGGGCTAAGCCGGAGGCAGTGACACTCATCCCCAGCAGCTGGGATGCCATGTCCTGTATGTCCCCTAACCAACCCATCAGCAGCACATGGAGAGTTTGAGGTTACCATCAGAAACACCAGGACTGCAAGGGCTGGAAAGAGCCTTGATGTCAGGGTAGGGGCGGGCAGAGAAGCAGGCTACATCTCGTCTGTCACTTGCAGACCAACTGCCCTTGTAGACTAGGGAAGGAGGTTGGTAGCTTTAATGTAGTTTTGCACTTATTAGCTTGTCCACTTATTTTCGAACTCCCTCAGAAGTCATGATATTTAGTGTGACACATTTATTTGCTAAGCCAGTAACCACAAAAATGAGCTGTGTGGCAGCTCCACTGAGTGCTAATAATTGACAGGGCAGTCCAGATTGTGAAATAGAGGTGAGCAGAATGGATTTTGTTAGATATTAAACTTGACCACAGTTAGAGGTGGCTATTTTATTAGTGAACTCTGAAGGGGAAATGCCATGCACCCACATTTACACTGCTATAACACTTCTGGCTTTAGCTTCTATGAATCTTATTTTCTGTCCGTAGATATGAAAGAGCTTTATAAAGAAATTTCACTGAGGAGCAGAAACCAGGTTGCTTAACTCCTAGATCGATATGCAGCCTGTTGAAATGCAGAAACGCATTTCTCAAGCACTTGGTTCTCTTTATTTTCTTTTTTTTTTTTCGGCCACAAATGACAGTCCAAACCACACAGGTTTATATTAAGAGATGTGGACACTCCTGGTCTTGGAGACTTTGTGATACATTTAGGAAGGCAGGTGGAAGGAAGGTTGGGAAAACTCAGTGTTAGGCAGCTCTCTTTTATATGCTAGGGCATACAGAATTTGGGTTGTCTTAGCCAGCAGGGACTTGATGGAGACAAGGGTGGGCAGGAAGAATAGTCAAGGTCATGCAAACCGGTAGCCAAGGTCATGCTAACAGAGAAGTCTCATAGGGAAGCTTTCCACTTCCATAGCTTTGGAGAAGGGTCGTGGCTCTCAGAGTGACCAAGCCAGCCCCAGCCACAGGCAGGGAGCTGGCAGGGTGCTGTTATCAGGCCTGGCTCAGATAAGGAGCCTCTGAGATGACTCGGTGCATGGCAGTGACACCAGCTCCATGTCCCCCTCCGGCCAAGCCCGTCTGCCGGTGGGAGGGTCACACCGCTTACTGAGTCCGTTTTCCTTCTTGTCAGGTGGATGGATGTTCACCTTCAGGCAGTAGGCTAATTTCTGGTTTCGTTTGCAACTATGCCAAGGTTAAATCCAAACTTCTTAGAGAGACGACACTAGAGCAACACGGGTCCACTCTATGAGACCATAAAAATCAACAGGAGCCTCTGCTGTGCTCTGGCACATAGTCCAGACTCTGTGCAGGGAAGGGGAAGGCAGTGCAGTTCCTGTGGCATCTATGGAATGCCAAAGGCATGGCAAAGAAGCATCCTTCTCCTGATGTCTTCTCAGGAAGGTGGTCTAACCCGTAGGCTAGAGGGTCATACTCCTGTTCATCCCTCGCTTGGTTTTTATATTCTCCATTCCTAATCCCTTCTGAAATGCCTTTTTTGCTTGCAGTGATCAGAAAAGCCTGCTTCTCACAGGAGCACTCTAACCTCGTGCGATGCATAGAGGGAAAGCTGCCAGGGGCTGACACAATCCTGAAGCTGGCACAAAATGTCACATATTGGATCTCTCTTCACTTTTGGTTTACCATGTTTGCTGGTAGTGCTGATTGCAAAGGGGTTATTTTCCCATTAGCTTCCTCTCCTGTATGCACACATGTGTTCACCATCACCACCTCCTTGTGAGGGGCAACTGTCTATCTTCTTGATAGGCTTTGGGGATGAAGAAAGAGGCCCTGGGTTCTGGGCCCAGAAAGGGCCCGGCTCTGTACCCTGGGAAGAGGCTCCTGAGTTCTGGGTAGCTGTGTCCTGACTTTTGAGAGATACTAGACTTGGACACGGCAATGATTAGCTGTTCAGCGTCTTCATTTCCGGCTGGATTCATCCTTCTCAACTCTCTCTATGGGCTAAAAGAGGGTTGATGGAGATCTGGAAAACAATATGAGCTGAGATTTAGCTCTTCTCTGCTGTGATCTTGAGGGATTTAGGGAAGTATTATTTTCTTCCCTTACTTTTTTTCCCCTTCTTTTAAGCTTAAAAACAAAAATAAATGCTTTCTCTTCTTTTGCTCCCCCTCCTCCTGAAATCCATAATGCTATAATTAAAATGTCATACTGAGACTGCTCAATATTTATCAACAGTCGGATGCTGACAGGTACAGTTTGGGATCCAGATCCAAAGCTAGTGTAAACTGGTCTAGCTAATGGGGGCACCTAATTTACTAGGAAACATTTTGGCCTGAGGTTTCATATTTTCTTGTCCATCTCTGAACATACAAAGCCCAGTTCACAACAGTTTTCAAGAAGTTTCCTGTGAGTCACAATTTTAGCAAGAGCAATCACAAATCCCTGATGCTTTGGGAAGGTTTGTAGGACTCTGGTTTCCTTTTGCAGGAGGGAAGGTTCGCTCCTTTCATAGCATCTGTCCTTGTAACTGGAGGAATAACACTTGTCTTCATCTGTTTTATTTATTTTCTTGGTGTTGTCAACCAAAACGTGCAGACTTTATCTCAGTGTTTATTGTTCATCCAACCATTCCACTTGGGCAAAATGCCTCTTAATATGCTCCATAAAGAAACTTTAACCATTTGGCTCATGGTGCTGTTAATTTGCATATCATTACCATCTCATTAGATTTATGGCTCTGATCGAATACTTCCACTGCCTTATTATTCTGTGCTGGAAATCTAGAGGCTTTCATTAATGCTCTGTGTCTCTGAAATGCATCTTTTCTCTCCTTTCTGTTTTCCTTTATTTTTTTTTAGCCTGAAGAATTTGTGCAGGAAAGGATATCCAGGGTTAGAGAAGTCAGCACTGCACACTCACAGAGGTGGCAAAGAGAGCTAAATGAGTCAGGTAAGACTGACACACAGAACTACATATCCGATGATGGTGTGTGCCCCTTTGAGCTAAGAGTTAAGAAAGTGCCAATCAAATGCAATCTTAACAGCTAGGCCCTCATTTTCCTTTGTGACCCAATCCTTTTTCCCGTGATGGACCGCTTCAGAGGTAGCATTTTGCTCAGGCATCCTTTAAAAATAAAAAGAGCAACACAACCTTTCAGAGACTGAAACCTCAGAGCAAACACATTCAGGCCAGCCAAGCTCGGCAGCCAATATTCCCACCAGTGAACAGGTGCTCTTATTTAAAATATTTGTAGTCATTTAATTCTTCATGTCTCTGGTGATCATGTACAAGTGATTCTCACTGCACAGTCTGTCCCTGAAGAGTCTGTGATGATCATAATTCAAACAGATCTATTAACTTTAAGCTTTCCGAATGTAATTATAATCCAATTAATTAGGTACTCTCAGTTGATTCTGGATTTGTTCCTCCAGTCTCAGTCTATTGCCATGTAAAACTAAGGGCTGTGGATTCCTTAAGAGCATTTTTCTATTTGTGCCAATTCTTCAGCAGAGGCTAATAAAATAAGGAATGTATTTGGCAACATGAGGCACCTACCCTCGTGTTTTATTCACTTGATGTTTGAGCAAATTTTGCATCCCTGTTTTGACTCCCTGTGATTTGGTTTCATTGTCGCCTCTTCAAAAAAACACTTTTCTTGAAAGTCATAAGAAGTTGGAAAAAAGAAAAAAAAAAGAAAAAGAAAAGCTCTTCCAACATACTGCATAGATTGCTTAACCGAATAGGCTCTGTCCTCATTAAGGATGCCCCAAAACAAATCCGCTCGAGCTCCGCTGGACGAGCAGCGTGCGCGACATCAGGTTAGGGCACGGTACGGCGGTACAGGGCTCTCTGCCATGTGGTTTCCACGCAGCTAAGAGGAAAGAATGAGCCTTCATTCTACCTGGGGAGGTGACGCAATTAAGCAGCAGGGAGAGGTTAAAAAAAAAAAAGGAATAGAATAATAACAAAAAAAGACATTAAAAACTTTCTCTCCTTCCTTTGCTTTCTATATCCAAGTTTTGAGGCATCCTCACCAAAACCCAGCAGAAACCCAAGCTCAGACTGGGATCAATGTGTCCACAGCCACCTCTCATTTCTCAGGCATGGGTGGACACAAGCATCAGCTGTTGGGTGCAGAGAGGGAGCTTCCCCCAGGGATACTCCCAATTCTTCATTAAAAATAACCGTCTCCCATTTGATAAGGCAATAACCAGGACTGTGGGGCCTCTGATTTTCAGCTGAAGCTGTTAGAGGCTACAAAATAGAAATTATGAGAATTACAATACTCCGGGTTTCATTTGTATCTCTTAGTAAGATCATTTGTCAGTCATGGTACATTATAAACCAACCTCCACCAGCCACAACCTTCTGACCACATGAGGGTTTTAACTGGGAAATGATGGTCCCAGCTTAAATGAGATCATGGGCAAGCTCTGTGCTATAGCTCTGTGCATGAGAAAAGAGATGCATTTGAAGAGAGGATGGCAAAATTGTTCATAATCAGGCCATGAGGAACAGAGAAAGTCATTTCCACATAAAAGTCTCTTCATTAAGTCCTTTTCTTTCTTTTCCTTAGTGATGTGACAAGAACCTTTAAAAAGTGGGCGGAGGAGGAGGGCAGCAAGTGATAGCTCTGAGGTGCATTTCAATCTGCATGGTTCAGGAAGGAAGGAATTTTCAATCTCTTCTCTATCATTTTCGATATCATTAATCCTGAACACTCCATTTTCCATGCTCGCCCGCCCAGGCCTGGAGAGTGAGCGACACATAAAGTGACACATATTCATCACTTGGCATTCGGCGCTGCGAAGGCTGTAATATAATATTAGTGTTGTGTTATCACCGTGTCTCTCTCGCCAGCCTCGGCTGCGACGACGGTAGATGACATGAATCGATCACCTGTGACATTTTTGATTTGGTGTCACTTTCCCCATTTCTGCCATTTGTTTTGGCAGTTAAGAGGTAATTGTGTGACATTAGCATGGAAAGACTCGCTTTCCCGACCTCTCTTCCCAAGCAGGAGAGGGGATGTATCTCTTTTGTCTTGTCTCCTGTCTTCAGAGAGGCTTCTAAGAGACATGGTATTTGCTGCAATCACTGTCCCAGGCAATTCCACGCTGTCCCTAATGCTTGCAGCAGCTGTGTCTCCCCCACAGGACTCTGTCACCCCCTCCTCAATGCTCCCATCATGAGGAGCAGTTGTAGCAGAAGACACCAGCAAGCTGAGGGCACCAGTACCTGCTTGGTTTCTCCAGGTGATTTGGGGTACGTCACTGCGTCCTTGCAGCTTTTGAGACACCAATTCCCTGAAGACTGCAGTTCTGTGGAATGGTGCTAAGAGTATCCCTGTTCAGGTCAGGATCAGGGGCTTCAGGCACCTCTTTTCCCATTGCCCCTTCTCCGCCGAAACCACAGGATCTCATTCCTGCAGCTGCAGACCTGTCCTGTACAAGTGATTAGCAACACTAGTAATCCAGGGGAGTAAAGTCAATTACTTTACACCACAACCCTCTGCTAATTCCACCAACTAGTCATTTCTCTTGCTAATTCTACATGGAAACCCAATGGCCTTCTCACGTTTTTTCTCCTCTGCAATTTTTATCTTGGAGTCAATTTGCTCCTGCAATATTTTAATGCTCTGTGTGGAGCATTCTCTAAATGAGAAAGACAGAAACTTGGCTCAGAGTGATGAATAAACCACCTTGAATATGAGTCAGGAAATCCTCAGCAATCAGATACCCAAGACAGGCTGAGAAAATCCCATAATACGGGGATGCTGCCAGCACCCCCACAGAAACACACAGGGTGCAGTCTGCCCTACGTTTCTGGCCAGATTAAGGCTTTTATCCTTTTTCTTAAAGCCTGGTCTTGGTAACTTGTGCATCTCCAGCACCACAGCCAAAAGAAGCAAGATGGAGTTATCTTGCCTTCGTGCACTCATTAGGACACCCCTATGAAAGCAGGAATAAACCCTTTGTCACAAGATAGCTGGAAGAAAGGGATGCAGCCAAGACATTTTTAATGGATCTCCCTAATTAACTCCAGATTTGTTGCTTTGTCATTACAAAGTCATCAGGGAATACAATAATCAAGTGTACCTTGCAACCAATTACAAACATGCCATTTAAAATAAATACAAACGGGAATCGGAAACAGACCCAAAAAGCGCCATACAACATGAGCGTGTCTGGCAATTCAGGGCTCCCACAATTTAGGAAATAAAACCTTACACAGAGCAAACAAATTCTGCAACACAGGACCTTCAGAGCTACTATGCTAACACCAACATACCTTGATCATCCCAGCAGAATCCCCTCATATGCATTTAGCTGTAGGAAGTCAATCTCCGATCTCTGATTTGCCTTAAGAGAGTCATGCAAAGTGGAAAGAGAGCAACAATATTATCAGAGGCAGTGGGATAGACCCTGGAAGACTGGGATGCACTGCAGTGCTCGCTCCAGCTCTCAGACAAGCAGCACCTGGAGCCACCAGTGGGAGGTTGGACTCCTTGCACTGGTGGGAGGTCAAATGGGAAGGTGAGAGGAGGTTTGCCTTTGATATGAGGAGCTTCTGCTCTGGTCTTTCCTCAAAAGGTATGAGAAGAACCCTACCTGGGTACCTGACTGAACTCAGAGCAGCACTCTTAGAGTGAGTATTTACAAAAGCTCATATTTTACGCCAAATTCCTAGCTCATGTGTTAGCCAAACACACACACGTGGTTGTCACAACAGCAGCCAGTAAAACAGCAGAGATCTCAGTGCCTTGTTGCATCTAGGCACATCAGATAAGGAGGATTTGTTACGCTTGCACATGTAGTTCATACCAAGAATATTGTGTGCACACCAAGAATATTGTGTCCTTGTGTGGATTTGTTTTTTTTCAGCAATTGCCCATCAGGAGTTTTCTTACAACCTCTACCAAACCAGCTTGTTCTGACCACTGTTGGGGACATAAAAAATACTAGAAACCAGCTGAACTCCTCCCAGGTGATGAATATCTGCTCCTTAGTGCTCCGAGGGGCAAGCAGAATCAGGGCAATTTCACAAACTTTTGCTTTGGCTGCTGCAGTGGGAGTTGGGCTGGGACCAAAGCTGCAACAGGGGACGTGTCCCCCCACCAGCCACCACCTCTTGGGGCCCAGCATCCCTAGGCAAATGCTGTAGCACATGAGCTGCAGGACAAGTCCCCTGGCCGGTCGCTCTCGCGACAGCCTGCACTTGCTGCAGGAGCCTCCCGCGAGCTGGACCCGTTAACCCAGTTAGGAGACAAATTGTTCCCCGCGTCAATTTTCCATTTAAAATGCAAACTAGATTTGACAGAGTAAACCGAATAAAGATTTGGATCGGATAATCCAGTAAAAGCTAATTACTAAAACAAAATGAGACACTGAGACGCAATCTCCCTCCTCCCTTCCCTAACGAGGTTCATTTGATGAGTTCTCTGCCTCGAGTATTAGCACTTTCTATCAAGAAACACAAGCTATTAACTCCTTTTAACAATTTATGATGTTCAATAAACTGATTAGAAGCCCATGGTACATAATTTAAAACCATTTGGATGTCCTATGGCCATTAAAAGGAAAGCAATGAGTCTGAACAACCCTGCTAATTATAGGTCTTGATGACTCCTGATTAGAAATCCTAATTAGGTGTCCTAAGTAAATCTTTTCTTATTTATTGTCTTCATCACCTTGTTTATGAGATGGTTTTAGGAAAGTTAAAAACAGACCTTCACTAAAATGAAAATTATTTAGCTAGATAGAGTAGGGTTCACAGCATCACTGGTATGGAGCATCTTGGCACAAGCTACTAAGCACTTTGTGTTTGATTTTATTTTGAAGTATGAAACTAGTTATACAGTTCGGCAGGCTGGTTTTCTTTTAGCTTTCTTCTTTCCTCCTATACATTTGGAAAGCCAAAAAAAAGTGAAAGTTCAAAGATTCCTTCACCTTCATCACTCTTCATCACTCTTAATCCAAACTTGAACTGCTGTACAGTGTTAAAATAAAAAATAAATGGATGAAAATAAATGTGGGAAATAAATGAAATCTCACAGAGCAGCAAAAGGCAGAAAACCTACCCCTCCTTTGCAAAGGTCCATTAATGGCTAATTCCTAAGAGCCTGTCTCTCTGCTAGATTAAAAACCAGTTTCTTAACAAAATCCTGCTTTCCAGGCAGGAATTTATAGCTGAAAATTGAGTCACCACTTAACCTTCTCTTTGTTAGCTCAAATAGATGAGCTCAATCTAGCCCTCAGTTGGAAGCACTTTTATGCAATATCACAACAAGGATATGAGTGAGGTTATCCTCCTTGACATTCCAGAGTAGATCTGTCTGGAGACTTTCCTTAAAATCCCAGACTGCAGAGCTCCAAAGTTAAAGGAACAGGATCGCTTGTTTTCCAACACCAGAAAATATTGAGGCTGCATCAACACTGGTAGCAAGAGGGGAGCTGGGTCCCAGTCCCATGTGCATGCCTGCTCCCCCTCCACACAGCATGGGATCTGGGAGAGGTTTATCCCAACATGCTGGCACAGAGAAGCCTGAATCTGTCCACCACTTAGCAGAACTGAAGGTCTTGTTCAAGTGATTTGAATGAGCAAGGGCTAGAAAGCGCCTGGCACCCAACCGATCCATTCCAAGGAGATATTCCTTGCTCAGCTCCTCTGGAAACTACAGTGACACTCTGAACTTGAGCTAGAGAGGAAGCTGAAAGCCGGTGACGTGGTGAACATATGACTAGGGGTCTCAGCTGCATACCATGGACATGGCCCGAGCATCCTCCTCCCAACCATCTGGCTGTCCCAGCTGTGAGAGAGAACATGGAAATCTTGATAGTCTTTCTCACAGGACTGCCCCATGCACATGAGTAAAGCACATAAAAAGGATTTTGCAGGTTCCTGGGTCATGAAATAACTTTCCTTGACCTAGTCTCATCTTCTTGCCTGAAAAATGTTCCTGTAACTCACAGCGGTCACATTCCTGTTGTGGATGGGATCTGAGAATGGAGATTTCTCTTGTTTCAAAGATCTTTTCCTGGGATGAACAGCTGATGAAAACAACACAGATCTTCTCCAGGGAGCCCCAGCAGCCTGCATGCCAAAATACGCAGAGAAATCCATCAGCATCTTGATGAGACTTTACATAGGCTAATAAATATTAGATAATAGGACAACAAGCATGAGATGGCAGCTTAGTTAGATTGGTCATTTACTGTATGGCTCTAATTTCTGGCAAGTACTCCGTTGGTTGGTAGACACAGATAGATAGAAATTTTAATGGAAAGGCCTTACAGAACACTTGTCAGTACAAAAGTGACAGCCTTATGGAAAAGCATAGATCCATCCTTTGTGAAAACTGTTGACTGATCAACAATTTTGCAGCCACTGAAAATGCTGCACTTACAAATGCATTTTTAAGCAATATACAGCTGACAGAGAAGCAAAGGTTTTTTTACTGAAAGAACAAAAATCTCCCCAAAGGGGTAGCATTTGGAGTTTGAAGAAGAAAAAAAGCAAAAATGGGAGAGGTGGAAAATCCTGAAAAGCCTTTTTTTTTTTTTCTGGGATAGATCTGTAATAAAAAAGCTGTTTGGTGCTTAAATAAACATCAGAACAAATATATTCAACTCCTGACACAGTTCGATTTTGCAAAGGGGATGAAACATGGGCTGAAAAGGAACAATCCTGTGCCCTTCTGTTTGAAGGCCCCTTCGCATAGATCTAGTTTGGGGAGAAACTTATTCCCCTCAGGCACTAACCCGAAGAGTGGGTGCTGAAGTTCCCCGTGTTGTTCTGCAGAGGAATAACCTATTTTGCCCTTGTTTTTTGCACCCCTTCATTAGCAGCCCATGTAACAGTGCCAGAAGGGGGTTCTTGTGCTATTACATAGGCCAGAACCCAGTCTCTTCCACCAGATATTATGCTTGCAGAGGGGGCAAATACCACTAGAAAAAAAAATGCATTTGTATGTCAGATTGGACTCTTATATCATGGAAATACTCCAAACAGGGAACATTACGGAAACACCTTGGTCTTGGTTTTGGTCATCTCCCAGTCCCAGGAAAGGTCTCCTCGCAGAGCCCATGGACACTGCTATCCACCTGTGCATGCTCCAAGCCAGCCAGACCCTTGCAAAGCAGTGGCTGTGCCACACAGTGCTGGACGGCCACTTCAGATGCCACCCAGGAGAGGGCTGGTCTGCACCAAGGGCAATAGCCATTGGTTACTCCATCCTTGAATTATAAATACCACCGCAACACGACTGGGAAGGCACCGTACATCTGTCTTCTTTCAGGATATTATGTTCCATCCTGTACAAAGCCATCATGTGAGTTTTAATCTGGGGCTTTAACCTTTAGTTGTATTTGCCACAAATTTCACTTTCACTAATACTTACTTAGCACGGAAAAGCATAGGTGTTATCGGCGTGATCTTTTTTTTTTTTTTGGTGATCCACAGGGGAATATTTGACCTTTGCTTCTTTTTAATACCCAGCAGAAAGAGGCTGCCTTTCTTCTAGGAAGCTGAGCAGTTCATTTGTTATCTCAATCTGGGATTTAGCAGGATTCAAAGCTGATTAGGTTAGAAAGCATATGGCGATGAAAGACATTTTATGTAATGGGTTTACACTTCCCATTTGGTAAACAAGGAACCACACATGGAAGAGTTAGTATTTTTCAACCTTGTTATTTTTAGGGTCTATTTTTGCCATTATAGGATATTTTCCCCCCCGGGTGTTCACACCGTGGGACTCTGGCTTTCACACCATTGGATCTCTCCAGGCAAATCACCATCCAAATGCCACTGTGGTATTTCCCTTTCTCTAGTAGTGAGAAACAAAAGAGCTTTGTTGGAGACAATGGACAGCTCTCTGCTGACCACAGAAATCCTCCTTTATAATGATATTTTGCCTTTTGTGAAGCTGCCACTATTTCTATGTCACAATTCCCTGCTGCCAAGCACAGA
>NW_010587525.1:67938-112264 GCF_000705375.1 Tinamus guttatus | reverse complement strand
TTCTTCAAACTAAAAATAGTGAACAGCAGGAGACAGGAGGTTCATATCTCTTAATGCCTCTGTCAATAAGTCCTGTTTAAACAGCCTTAGGGACTGAACCTCTTGATGTCAACCCTCTGACTTCAATTGACTTTGGATCAAGTTCCGAATTAAGCAGTATATCACACTGCTCATCCTAGGCAGTGCATGGGAGATACAAGAGTTAGACAGTGATTTATGAGAGACTGGACCAAGGGCCAGTGTGCTCACCTTGAAACATAACCCTCATCTTTCCATATGTCAGCATACGAAAAGACCTGAGCTCTCCAGCTTTGCTACCAGATCTATTTTTCAGAGGACTTTAGCAGCAAGAAGGGCTAATCAGAAACGTTTTTAGACTAGTATATCAAGTTTTGGAGATTTTGTTTTGATCCATTGTGGCTGCCCAAGAAAGACTTCTTGCAAGCAAAACGCTTTAAGCTTTTTAAGCAAATTTATAATGGGTCAAGTGCCTATTTGCTTCTGCACTCTGCTGTCCTCTCTCTCATATGCACACAAACACCAGTACATGTTTTCCACATGCCAAATGCATTAAGGCTCACACTTCTTCAGATGTGAATTAAAATTACATCATTGCTTATTTCTGGCTAAGTCCACTATCTAAGCTTTTTAAAGAATTGAAATCATAACTATGCAAGATCCAGGGAGTTTCCTGATATTCCTTGTGCTCATAAACCTCTAGGATAGCATCTGAAATTGCACTTGCACCTCTATAACATGGCAAAAAGCTGAAAGACAGACAATAAGGAGGGTTTGTTCACTGTCTCTTACAGAGCAAGAAGTAAAGGTAACCAGGTAACACTGACAAAGGTGTTTCAAAACAATCACACGGAAGCATTTCTGAACGAAGAATGGAAATAAGCTATGAAACTCCCTCATAAGTGCTATTTTGGATGCTAAAAGTTCACGCCAGTTCAAAGAGAAAACAAATAAATTCATGGAAGAAAAGTCACAAAAGATTTTCAATTACAAGATAACACCATTGGCTCTGGAAGTCTGAACAGAGACATGTCAGAGGCTGGGAAAATGTTCCCTGTCCTTCCCTAAGCCCTCCTTTTTGGGCACTTTCAGAAACAGGCAAGTGCTATTTCCAACAGACCCTTGCTCTGGCCCTGCATGGCTATTCCTATAGGCTTAGGTCCTTTTCTTCCATGGGGAAACACTGCAAAATAGGTGTTCTCCCACAGAGGTCCGTTTGTATCCACCCATTGACAGAAAGTCTCCTTGCATGCTTCCAAGGCCTCTGCAAACATGACTTTCTCCCAGATACAGTCCTGACTTGGCAGTTGCTATTGGGTAACCCCACTGTTATATTCTGTTGTTTACTGCTGGCGTCCAATGGGGTCATCTTGGTGCAGCAGCTTTCCTTATTTTGCTATTAGATTAAGGGATTATGGATGATGATTCCCTAAGCAACCACAGACCACAACTCCCCTAGCAACAGGCTGATAAACCCCAGTTCCATATTTTAATTCCTCAAATTCCATTAAAAGAGATTCTTGTAGTTTAAGGCATAAAATGATTGTTTTTCCAACCCTAATGTGGATTATTAAACCATAGGCATGGGGAACTATGCTTGGCATTAATAGCCTTTATATAAAATATTCTGGACTCGCTATCAGAAATTTCCTACCCTTTAGATCTTTTAGCCTGAAAGAGAATGACAAAGATAAGAAAAGAAAGAATAAATCTGTCTATGTATGTGCATGCACATATAAAGCTCTTTTCCCTAACCTAATCTTTTTTTCTCTGTCTCCATGTATGGAAGATGCATTGTCAAATGGGGTTCAAAGGCCTAATCTATGACTCCCATTGACTAAAATGGGCTTTAGCTGAAACTCTAGCTGAGAAAACAAAAAAAGGGAGCTCTGAAATTGATGGCGTGAAAGATCAGAACAGAAAAAGTAACCAAGAGACACATGGAGAGAGCACAGAGATAGGACAAAGTCACAGGGTTTAAATAAGGCTCCGAGCTTGCCTATCATACCTGTCTCTTATGAAATGACCCATTTAAATTGCCCATTAGCTAATCAGCCACTTTCAGACTACCAGCATGTGTTAGGGCAGCAGAGGAGGGTGGACAGACATGAAGATAACCTAAGCCTGGGTACCAATCTCCCCAAAGTCAGATCCATTCAGGTTAAATGGCAGCCTCTGGAGCACTGGGGAGATTGCTGCTGCTGTAGGAAGATGTTAGCAAACAGCATTGGAAATATCTTCACTGCTGAAGGGCTTCACATGTTTTCACACCATAGGGCATGCACTAAAATCACTTGCAAACACAGGTGAAGAACCAGTGCCAGGAACACCGGCCCTCCCCAGGGCTGAGGTGGGTGCTAGACTCCCTGTGTATGCATCGTGCAGACTACTAAAATATCACAAAACAGCTGCGTGCTCTGCATTTTGCAATATTCCTGTAGTCTCTACAGTGCCTCTAGGGTCGCGTGGACTGGCGAGGTTTTGAAGGAAGCCACTGCTTTGAAGACCTGCCAACTCCAGCAAGACAAGAGGCCAGGTAGTAAGCTGGAGCTACGGGTGGGAAAAAGACCACTGTCAACTGGAGGCATCACTCTAGGAAGGCTAAATGTGCTGCCAGAGCGGACTTCACGGGGCAGCTATCGGACTCACATACATAGTGCTCCATTTCCTTCAGTCCCATCCCTAGACCCCCTCCCATACTACAAATCCAGGCCCCAGTGTGCAGCACGGGTGGACGAAATCAGCTTCCATGCCAAGCCCAGCTGCAGGTCTAGCGAAAACAGCAGGATCCCCTGGCACTACGTATGGGAAGGGGGCTGGGTCAGCCCGGTGTGACCCTCCCAGGGACCGTCCTGGACTTGCCTGGGGGTGCTCACTGCAAACACACGCGGTAGGACGAGGATTGCATGGCAGGACATCTATATTTCCATGTTATGGCTCCTGTATTTCCATCCTGACCATTGTGTGCATGGGGAGGGGGCGGGGGAGAAGGGCTAGTAGAGGGAAAAATAAAGCCCATAGGGATTGTAAGTAATAAAAGGCTGCAGCAGATTTGTCACACTATTTCGTTTCTTATTAAATTGAGTGGTCTCCGTAGAGAGGGGCATAAAACAAACCATGAATTCAAATACCTCTGAACTCTGGAAATATTTGGAGATAACTCTAATTCTTCATTTATCATTATTACGTCTGCTGAGGGAAGAGACATCTATTTTAATTCCCATTCCAAGTTATTTCTTAAATATTCTTATGCTAAATGAACTGATCCAAAGCAGTTTTTATTTTCTACAGACACATTAAAATTTTCCCTATTAATTCTATTAATAAAAATAAACCCCACCAGAATAAATATTTTAATAGAATGTTTTTGGCTCGTGAACATTAAAACCTTTAGGTGATGAAGTTCCCCATATAGGACAGAGGTACTGGTTCTCAAGGACTTTTTGTGGTTGAAGATGAGTGTTTAACTAAAATCGGTAAGAATTAGAAATGGAGGAAAATCAGAAGCTTTTTCATATTAAACTGAAAGCATTTCCCAGAGCTGAGTGTTTCAGGTCAGCCGGAATTTGCCTGAACTCATTTCTGGATTTGAAAGTGATCTTAGAAACCAAAGCCAAAGTGGGGAATGATTTACGAAAGAGACTCAATTCTCTGCAATATTCTTAGCAATAAGAATATATTTTTTTCTTTTTAAAATGTCATTAGAAGTCAGATTTCTTGCTGCCTGTGTTTCCTCTCCACTCTAAGACTGGCATCACAAACTTGGCTGCGTTTAGAGCCTGTGCCGTGGTGCTGCATGACAATGCAAAAGAACTGCTAATTATCAAATAATGGTAACATTTTCTAAAAACAAGATTGAAACAGCCCCTGGAAAGATGGTATGTCCAGGGCGATTGAAATGTAAAAGCCAAAACCATACAGTACCCCCTGCCAACAGCCTGAAAAGTCAAAAGAGTGAAGAAAACCCTAAAAAAAATAAAATAAAATAAAAAAGAAAAACAACAACATCAACAAACTAAACTGGATTCTCAGACCCATGTCTTCCAATAATCATCATATCAGTTTGAGCAGTAACTTGGAAAATCCCCTTTTCACCTGTGTTTTCCAGGAGATGCTGATACTTCACTAGGTGATGAGCAGATAAATTGGCCTGATCCTGTCTCCAGCTGAGCTGTTCAGAGTGCGAGTGATCCCGTTGGAAGGGGCTGGATCTGCACGTAGACGCACAGGAGGATGTGACCCAGTGCCCTTGTCTTTGGAAGCAAATAAACTAAGTTGCCTTTATTTACTCGAGGTTTTAAATCAAAGCTTGATTTTCATGCCACTGCTTTCTGAAAGAAAAGCTTTTGAAAGATTTTATTTTTGTATGGGAAAGCTCAAGGAATGTGCTTATTTAGTTGAGATAAAATGATAATTCCTAAGAAATCATTGTGGATTAAGAAGCGAAGCGATTAGAGAGAGAGAGATGGTATATTTATGAATGTGTGCATAGCCTGGCTGGTTAAAGGGGTATTAATCCCTCTTAGTCTGCAAAAGGACCTTCAGACTGCTCAAGCAAGCAGGGCTTAGGCACTGCAAGCTTCCTAGAAAGTCCTAAATCTTCACATTAGCTCCCTGCGTTTCCTCATCTTAAAGTCTAAGCCGTTTTCTAAAGGATACTTCCATAAACAAGCCCCCTCAGAATCTGCAAGGATTTGGAAATCCGGATTGGTGAAATTTTTTAAATCCAAGGTCCAAGTGGATAGAAGGAGATTAGGTTTCACTTTAAAAGGCCACCTTTAAAGAGACAGTACTGTCCTAAATCAGCATTTAGGCTGAACTGAAAGAGAAAAAGAAAGGAGGAGGAAAGCAAAGACCACAAAAGAGGAGGGAAAAGGAAAAAAGAGTTGCATTGGAGATCTAGCTGATTCAATGTCTTACGTGGTCTCAGAGCCAAAAATAGCAACACATCTCTTGCGCAGGGTTCAGCTTACTGCTCCAAATAAGTCTTTGTTGTAGGGATCAGCTGGATTGCCTGTCCTCACTTTGGTGAGGTGATGCTAGTTGCTGCCAAATTGCATCCGAAATTTTTCTCTACACAGAGCATACAGTGCACATGCCAGGTGTATCAGCTCAAATCTGCAAATTATTATAAGATCGCTCAGGATAAATGGGAGATAAATCTTCACTGGCCTTCTTACCCATTAGAGGCTCCTAAGTGTCTGTTCTCTAGCTACAAACACTATAAAAATGTTTGCAAGTATAGGCTCCTTTGCACTCTCCATGATTGATTTTGCAGAGGATATTGATATCCATTTTAATCTCTTTTTTAGGAGGTAGAAAGTTCTCAGTCATCTCCATAAATCAAATTTACAGCCCTTGGTATTCCACCAGAACAGCAAAAGGGCAGAGAAGCTCTTGTTTCCCTGTCCACTTTTTGTTAACCAAGGAGAAGGATACTGAGGGTGGGGGGAAGAAAAAGATTATGTGACATTATGAGCACAGAGAGGCAGGAATGATATTTGGTATTTGTTTGCAGTCCTGGACCATTCCTAATCATGATTACATTTAGGACTAGCAACCCATTTTAAATGTAAAGCATCACCAATCAAGAAAATGGAGAGAGGTAGGGCTTTTCATCCTGCCAGTACAGTTGAAGGGTGCTCAGAGTGCTGGCAGAAAACACAGCAATGGGTGTTGTTTCCTCTCTCTTTGCAGACTTTTGTTAAGGTGAATGGTACTGGCCACTCCAGAGGAAGCTTCGAAGATGATGGATTTGGCCATGGACAGCACTGGCATCTCTTTACGTTTCTGTCAATGTCCCTAAGTCTACTAGTAGTTCAACACATAATATCTGACTCCCTGTATGAGCATTAGTATGTGATTTGACCTAAAACTGGGGGAAAAAGAGAACAATCTTAAATATGCATCTGTAAGAGGTCTTAGAGGTCTCTGGAGCTCTGCTGTACAGCGTTACCTGGCTGAAGTCAGCTGTCTCCAAGTCAAAGATGCAAGGGATGAGATCCTGGGGTAAGAACAGGATGTCTGCATCTTTACAGAATAAATGGGTAATCATGGAGCAAAGTTTCAGGACGTTGAAACAACACAGTTATTACACTCCAATATGACACCCTTTAGTTGTACCCACATTTCAGCAGTCTTGTGAGACAGGCATGAGAGCTGCCATAGCCTGGATGATTCCCAGAAGTACATTTATTTTCCAGTCTTGCTCCAGACTGCCTATGCAATATGTTCCTCTTCTGGCTCAAGATAGAAAAGCCTGGCTTTGTTCACCACTTTCTTAACTGCTTTCTGTGATTTTGTCCAGGGACACGACAGGACATCGCTGGGGATTACTCCTCCTCCCATAGCCTTGCTCAGCTGACATTTCTATTGTCTCTTCCTATTAGATTCTACCCTGGTTTCACAGTTAATCTGCTCTCCGCCTTCTTAAAGGGCATTGATATTGCTTATAAATTATACATATCACTATATAATATATATATTATAATGCATATATTATAGATTATATATCAATGTTTTTAAGTCATACGCCCTTTCTGAGATGCATTTGGCTTGTTATGAGCTTTAAACAGAATACACGTGTGATGTACCAACAAACTAGAAGAGAAATTCATTGATGGGGCTGTCAAAACATGGGGTCCCTCCTCCATTGAATCAGCATAACACAACATATGAAATGAGATTGTATATCCTATTTGCGATTCTGAATGACAAAGATGAAAGGATTTATGAAACCGAGAGACAGGGGTTCAAAGGCTTCAATGCATTTTCCAGCTTTGCTGTAGACTCTGTGGGATCCTAGACTTATCTGATACTTTTCTGCACCCCAAATTCAGAATGATGGCAGTTTTCTTTCCTCCCATTTTGGGCAACCTGGACCACTTTAACTCCAAGTTTTCTAGGATGGGAATCTACCTACATGCACAGCATCCTGCCCAACCAGGGCTGTAACATCCACCAGCACTTATCACTACCATGCATGTACGAATGATAATCACCAGCCAGCTCTCTTGATATCCAAAGATGATTTATAATAACACCTCCTTCATTTCCTGTCAGTAGATCTACTATGCTAGAAAAGACTCTTTGTACAACTTTGATTTTGTGAGTTTAAGTCTTGATTCCTCCCCACCCCAGAAAAATTTCCCAAGACATGAAATCTTTAAAGTATTCCAACAAGTCTAATATCACTTTACAGACTAATGCTAATGAGATCATAAGCAATTGACCAGAAACAAATAAATAATTCAAAATCCACTGCAAGTGTGAAAAGTATTTAAATGTTATTGATAAACTAATCTACAGACTCCATTAGCAATTCAGTCACACAGCACCTGTATTGATTGGGTGAATTTAAGCACATGCAGAAAACAAACCCCCAAAATAAGCAAGCAAAAGCTAGCTTGTCTAGCAGTGCTTTAGCAAGCAACTTCATTAACATTTGGGAGTTTACTGTGTCATTTTGCTCTGTGAGTTTTCATACCTTGCTGTAGCAACAGCCCAAATCCTGCATTTATGCAGTAGTTTTAACAAAGCTTATATATTTATTTGCAAGATAGATTAAAAATCAGCTGGTTCAGTGCTACTTTTGAAAGATGTATATAGGCACTGACCTATACCGTGCTGAATTAGTTAATGCCATGTGACTACTCTCCAAATTCTGATTTGGGGCATTACACAGCATTGCTTTTTAGCATTCTGTCTCGTTCAACGTTTTCCTTCATTACTGGAAGTATAACATGTGGAATATCCAATGAAATACCTTTTCAGTGATGCATATAGCCAAATTCTCCTGTTCAGGACACTGCTGCATCAGCATGGATGTGGATGCTGGTGGCATGTCTTTGGTGGGTAGAGGAGCAGCAGGTCTGTGTATAAGGTGTCTTCTCTGGCACTGGACTGCAACTGCCCATGAAGCCCATAGGAAAAGGTCAGAAAATGGGCAACATCACCCAGAGCTATTCAGGGAATCGAACTTCTTCCACCTCAGAAGGGCAAAATCTCTCCCAACAAGCCAACACCCATCATACCAGGACTTTCTGCATGGCATTCAGAGCTACCCTGGGAAGATGGGGTCAGTCCCTCCAAGCCTCATTCCCAGTCTTTCCCAACTCGAGTAACTCCAGGCCACATGCAGGAGCAAGATCTTTGTGTCACCCCAGCAGAGGAGGCGCGGCCTAGCTGCCCATCAGTCCAGAAATGCAGCAGAGATGGGGGCCAAAAAACCAGAACAACCTTTTTGATAGCAGGGGAGTCTTTTCTGTTTTGTTTTCCTGCTAATTGCTTAACACATAGATCTCTATAACCCAAGGAGCATTTCACAGCATCGGCTTCATTCCTGAAGACATTGTTGAAGGCTGGAAAAAAAAGCATCTTGCTCAGCAGTAGACCTGACAGATGATATTTGCAGCTAGGCCTCTGCCTCCTCAATCCACCCTTAGGCTCAGCCAGACCTGCCAAAGCTTCCTTCTTTGCTCTTTCCCGCTGTCACCCAGCAGCCCGCATCAGGGCAATTACCAAAACAAATCAATCTTCTCTTGACAGTTCATTTACACTGAATTAATTTGGAATTAGAAACTGTTATTGCAATTGGCAGCTCCTGATATTCCCAATACAATGCAGAATCTGCAGGGAAAACAACTCTAGACCCGAGCACTTGAATTAAAAAGGACAGTTCTTCCTGATTGAGATATAAAACCAGAGAGGATTTTTTTGTCCCAAGTTCTCATTGTTTCTGCTGTCAGTAAATCTGAAACTGCAAAGTCCTAAATAAAACTCACCTTATGTTGACATAATTCTTTCTCACTCAAGTGTGAATTTAATTTCTAACGCTGCTGCACAAGAATTAGACCCCTGCCTCCTAATTTACAGCATTTCAACATCCCATACCCCACTGTGATGTGGTGCACTGGAAGAAAGAGTTTAAGCATTCTTGTGCCCTTTTCACAGGTCAAAAGCAGAGGCATGGAAAGCTTAAGAGGCAAATTTGTCTAGTTCATTCCTTGGCCATTTGCAGTCTGCTTCTGTTTGTATCATCCACATGGAAAGGGAGAGGTTCCAGCCATGGGTATGGGGGTTGCTTTGCCATTTGGGACCCTCTGTCTTAGCTAGAGCAGCCAGCTAAACTCCTTGCTCGCATGACCCAAGTTACAGGAGAGAAGTTTCAGTCCGTGCCTAATGTCACGCGGTGGACTTGTGGCACAGTTGGGAAATGACATAACTGTGCATTTGATGGCCTACTTACATGTCTAAGGAACCATCAGGATAATTAGATGCATTTCAGTAAAATACATTGGGCTCCACAGTACAAGAGGGATGTGGAGCTGTGGGAGAGAGTCCAGCGCAGGGCTACGAGGATGATCAGGGGCCTGGAACAGGCTCCCCAGAGAGGCTGTGGAGTCTCCTTCTCTGGAGATCTTCCAAACCTGCCTGGATGCCACCCTGGGCCACGTGCTCTGGGTGTCCCTCCTGGAGCAGGAGGTTAGACTAGATGATCTCTAGAGGTTCCTTCCCACCTTAACCATTCTGTGATTCTGTGAAATTACATCACCCACTGTCTTCAGGTGAACACACTAATTACTCTACAGCCATTGAGAAGAGTCCTCCACCCTCAAACTGCAAAGGGAGGTAAACATGCCCACCGTTCCTGAGCTCAAGCCCCAGTGATTTCTCTTCAGCTCTCCGTCTGCAGTCACTCCCCCAGCTTGGGGCTGGAAGGTATGATAGTGCTTCCAACCCTTTTCAAAGCTAGGGTGAGCTGAAGCCATCCCAGAAGGTAAAATCTGTACCCTTAAGCACTGCAAAAACACAAATACCCAGAAAAATCCAATGTCTCTGAATTATCTCTAGAGTTGGTTGCAGCCTTGTTCCCTACAGTGTTCAATAATTTTAGCATTTTTTTCTTACCAAAAACAGACTAATAAGAAAATGTTGGCTATTTTAAAAGTCAAACTTAATTTTGGTCAAAATATTCCAATTTCCTTCCTAAAACAATGCATTTCCTTACATACATATATATATATATACACATATATATGTTTAATTAAGCTTTCCAGCAAGCATTCTGGAATCATGAGGTTGATCAAAAAATACCAGTCCCTGCTACACCACCCTCAAGGCATTTATTTATGCCCCTGCCTGATGGGATTTAACTTGATAACTCCTATGTTTGAGCACCTATGTGTTCAGCTCCTGGATAGTCTTTAGGCCTTCATGTTAAACTTGTCCAGCATCTCACCAAGATGGAGAGATAACTACAGAAAAGAAAAGGTGCTAGTTGAGAGGACCTCTGTCATTTTCTCTGATCACCACAGTCACCTTCATGGCACGTTGGTGATCCTTACCCAGATGAACTCTCATGGACTCTGCAGATAAGCAGCATTGCTGGGATCCCACTGAGACCTGGGGGATGTAACTTAGGCAGCCCTGAAAATACATCTCTTAAGCACCTGGAATTTTAGCATCGCAAACTGGCACACAGAAAGATTTAAGGAGCACCCAAGGTTAAGCAGGCACTGGGTGATGGTTTGGTTGCTTTATGTCTGGACTGAAGGGCTTAGCATGGTAATTATAAACTTATGTCCCCTCGTGGGTCTAATCCTTGATGTGTTTCCCATTCTGTCTCTGCTGAGATTGGGCAAGAAGCAGATTTCTTGATTTTGATTGGTTATTCTGATATGTTTCTCTGCTTCCAAACAGAATAGGAAAATGACCATACGAAGGGAAAGAAAGAGTTAAAATAGCAGTATGAGGTTCAATATGTTTTCTACCTGCTGTGTCATTTCTATTATTATTTATTATATTTAAAAAAAAGCTATTCAAATATTAAAATCTCCCAATGCAAAGGCTAAAAGCAGGCATTTTACAACCTTACCACTACAACTTACCTTTCAAAACAAACTCCTAGTGAAATCAACCCAATTCCACAAAAACTAGTTCTCACTGGTACTTTTTCAAGAGCGAAGGTTTTCACGGGGAATTGAGGTGCCTTTTGAACAACTGATCTTGCTGAGCATGGATTCAGGCCGATAGTTTAGCCTCTGCTTTTGGGGGAAAAATAATAATAATTTTAAAAAAAGGCCATGAGACAAAACATTTTTTCTGGAGTTCCCTTTTCTCTCCCTCCATCCTGTTCAACCTGTGACCACAAGCCTGAGCCACATGAGCTGTTCCACCCTGTGCTTGTGGAGCAGTTTTCTCTCTGCAAATTAATCATTTTTAGGTGCATCCATGTGCAATTTATCCCTGCCATAATTCCATTTTGTCCTTCTTGGTAGCTCCTACAGAAATCTCAATGGCAAATTCCTGTGGCTCATTTGGATTCATTCTGATTTTCTAGGACATAAAATAAAATAGAATAAAATATTAAAAATACCCTCTGGTGCTGAGACCTATTTATTTTTACAAGAATTAAGAATAACAATAATCAAATATAAGAGTGGACAGGTGGAAAGACAGATTTCCAACCTCTATTGATCTCAAGAACCCCAAATTTCTATATTCCTTTTCATTTTAGAATTACAATTTAGAATTATCAGATATTACAATGATGGTCAGTAGCTCCTCATCCATTGTCTCTTCTGCATGCTCTATCACCCACATGTAAGGCACCCACCCCACACCAACACCAACACTGTGCTGTGTTCCCAATTACTGTTCAACACAACCATGCTATTCTCTGACCTGGCCTACTGAGTCCAGGTCTGGGCATGAACTTGCCAGCATTTGGGGCTGGTTGGATGGAGGAGGTTGTTGGATCACAGTCAGCTGCAAACTGGGAACCCCAACTCCTGGCAACCCAGCTTGGTTGATTGGCATCCCAATCTCCATCTATGAACAGAAGTCTAGAGTGTTACCACTTTTAGACATCTGCTGCATTTGTGGCCAGGGTGAGTTTTACCCCTGCCTGCCCCATCTTGCCCTGTGCGCCAGCACCCAAGCACACTGCTCCCGGGCTGGGACTGCACGGGTAATGTGGGTCAGACACTTACACCCCACTTCCAGGACAAATTCAAGCACTTGCTTAAATCTCTCCCTGCTCAAGGTCAGCTTCCACGGGATGCTTAACGCTCAGCATCTTTGATGGGATCTAAAAGCACACTTACATTTCAGCACACGCTTAAACGCAGCCTTCAATAGAGATGCTTTGCTGAATAGGGCAGACGGAAAAGCTTTACACCAGCAGAGGATCCGGCCCACGGGCTATCAGGCACACAGCTAATCACAACAATGCCGAATTAAGCTATTTAAATTACCCATGGCGCGCCAGTGGGTCCACGTGCTTTTTTTTTCTTGGTAAAAGTCCTCTTTGTTATTATTCTGATGACCAACTTGGGCTGCTTTGCTTTGTCATTTTTAGTCAGTCCACAAATTCCCTGAGCTATACAATTTATGGTTTTATCACCAGTTCCTAAGCTTCGCTACCCCGTCTCTCCTGCATCTCAAATACTTCTCCCCTTTAAATAAACCTGCTTCATTTTTTTTCATAACTTTCCAAAGCAGATAAAAAAATTCTTGAATTTCTGAAACATGCAAACTGATCACTGTGGCATTAAGAAATCTTAAGAAGACTTATTTTAAGGGGTTTTATTAGGGAAATTCCTGCTCTTTAAGATATCTGTACGGTTGTCAAAAGCAGTCACTTTTGCAGATGTTGGGGCTTTTCTTACACTAATCTCCGAGGAAAGCCTGAGCCTCAGAGATCACTTAGCAATTTTTAGATTTAAGGAGATGAGAAGAAAAAGCCAGGGAGCTGGTCCCTCTTAGGGTCAAGTCTTATTTGAATTCAGAGATCTCTTCGTCTAACATGCAACAGTGCCGTTAAGATGACGGCTAATTAATGCAAGATGGCTTCAAGAGATTGGATTGAAAAAGAAAGAGAGAGAGAAAAAAAAGGAGTAACCTATAGAAAAAGAAAGCCTTGCCCCTGCCCTAGGAAAAGCAACCCCACAAAAGTCTGTCTCCAGTGGGTCACCAGAAACAAACCAGCACCAAAGCTAAGAGCCTGCAAATGCTGCACCATGCCCTGATGTAGGGCAGGCTGAGTATAAAATACTTTTAGATGTGTGCCAGCTGTTAGAGATTTCTCACTGGCCAAGCTGCTATCTGCCTATCAGTCATGGTAATGCAACCCTTCATTTTGTCTCCAGACGTAAAGGAATTAGACAACCTTCCTTATTTCAGATCTCTGTTAGTTCTGTATTTCTAATTCGGCAAGTCTGTAACACCTTTTTAAGCCTGAAGAGCACTAAGCCAGATCTGTTTTCCTCTAATCACGTCAGCTTATTTCTGATTTACCGAAATTACAAGGACCATGACCAGGGGAAAGGCCATGGATGGGTGCAAACATGCAAGGCAGGGCTGTGACTGTCCTCAGTGCCACCGGGTCCCCTGTCTTTGCTACCCTGGGGAAGCTAAGGCAGTACCTTGATCCGCTGATCATAAGCCATATCCAATGCACTTGATGCCCAATGCACTTGGGAGCATCTGCTCCTGACCCAATCCCTGCAGGAAGATGAGCTGCTCAGGCTGACAGAGAGAGCTCACTAACCCCAGCCTCCTCCATTTTTATTTTTTTTCCTCCCCCCCTTTCCTTTTAAAGTAACACAGATTAAAGGAAGCTCACTTCCATTTGGTATCCATTTGCAAATTAGACACAGCTCTCTAACATTAGTGTCATTAGGTGTTTTTCTCCCGCCTCTTCTTTTCTTTTTTCTCACCCTATCCAATCCGATTGTGTAAAACTGAATAATATTACATATATATACGTAGTAATTGTATATACATATGCATAGGTAACACTTAAAATCGACCCCAAACTACACCCAAATGTATATTTCTTCTTGTCTTGTAAGTCCTTTAATATCTGATTAATGTCTATTTTACCCCTTCCCCCAGAGTATTTAGCATGTGCCTCACTGCATAAATCTGCATATATTTTGCAGTGGAAGAACTGAAAAAAGCCTATTGGTTTGACTAAGAAAACTCACTCAAAAGAGCTATTTTCCAAGTCAGATGATGGGAGGAGTTTTGCAGTAGAAGGCAGTGACTTGTCCGCACCAGAGGTGTAAGCTATGAATAGTTAATTATAATTAGTAAGTGTATGAATTTACTAGAGTTACACTGACATATGTATTTTTCTTTCTCTTGGACCAGGGTAGAAATAACACCTCCCAGAATGAGTGCAGGGATTATATAATTTGGCAGTGGTGATTTCTTATGTCAATTCTGATACAGCATGATAGAATTCATGTGGACAGCGATATCTTTCTACATGATACAGCAATTTCATAGGGAGGTAAGAAGCACTCAGATGAGCGTTCTGACATACAGAGTAACATATGTTTGTGTCTAGAATAAACTACCCACAATAGGAAATTGGATTTTCTCTGATGGTTGCCATTTGCAGAATAGATCTCAAAAAAGAAGCTCTAGCCTTTGTGCCATTGATATTTTCAGTGTCAGCCTTTCATTAAATGATTTGAATATTCAATATTCTTGGGTTGATTCTCTTCTGTCTCAATCTGAAAGGGCCGGATCCAGTGTTCTTGACTCAAGGGAGAGAGAGGCTATTCCTAACCTTTTTGGGCCAACTCTAGACATTAGTATTACTGGTAATAATTGAAGGTCATCCTGTGACAAACAAGCATGTAGTAGGTAAATATCTCCTTCTCAAAGAGCAAAGATTACTCATTGTCATTGCAACAAACATACAGCCATATAGCTACTTCTTCAGAGCTGGGGGCTTTGGGAGTGTCCTGAGATGTGGATGCTCCCATTGATGGGCACACAGGGATCACACACAAGCACCTTTAGTGTTGCTGCATGATTCAGAAAAAAAAAAAAAAGTTTTACATTTACATTAAAAAATAATTTCACATTTCCCTTGGGTTATGACAGCAGACATCCACGGACTTTGTGCTATGCCTGTAGAAAGTAGGTGATTTGTAGTTTTTTAAACCAGAGGTTAAAAGATCATCAATACTGAATCCATATGAAAGAAGGACAAATCCTAGGTATTCTTGATTTCAAGTTTTGGATTAACCCTTTCATTAGTCTTTCATTGCTAAGGCTCTGATGTCATCCTTGTTAAAGTTTCCATAACACTTCCAAGGACTTCAATCTCTTTCTTCGTTGTCACTAACAATGAAAGAAGAATAAAAACAAGCTGAAATGATGTTATTTGCAGCTCCTTACAGGGGAAACATAAATCTGGAAGAGACCTGATATCAGTCTCCCAGTATAAAAGAAAATTTGGAAGATTCCACAGTGAACTTTTCCAAAATGAGCTTGGGTCTGGATGGAGTAGATGTGATGAAGAAAAACTTTCATGCCTAAAAGAAATATAATGTGTTTTTATGTTTTTCCCGTACTTTACACAAACTGGTGCTCTATCTGTTCAATGCAATTTCACAGCTTGCTAAATCTAACCCTACAGTAATAAATGAGAGAATATCTCTGAAATTTTCTTCAACAGCAAGCTCCTATCTGTGCTCACATCTGAAAATGTTCTACTGCAATGGCTTCCTGCATTAATAGAAATTTGAGGTGAATTCAATTACTTTGGGGATCTACTAAAACTGTAGGCATTTTCTTATGGATGGCTTCAAGGACCTTCCTCAGTCCCATATCATCTTAATACTCTTATCACAGTGGATCCTAGACACACTACAGGTCATGAGAAAGTATAGCCCGCTGCAAATGTGTCTGTTTGTGAGGCAAGGGCTTAATAACACTTGAAAGATTATTTTAACTACTGCATAGTTTTTGAGCCAATTTAAGTTTCTCTTTATTCCTTTCTTAACTGTACTTTGCCTACAAGAGGACTCTAAAAATATTTTTATACAAATATAAAACAAGATTCTCCCAGAATCATCTGAATTCAAGGCAGGATGCCTTAAAATAAATACAGACGTTCGTAAAACTCACAACAAAATCACAAGCGTTGGCAGGTATTAATTCCATACAAAGAAGCTCTGATGCTGCTTTTTTCCACTTGCTTATGCTACTGCCTAGAGTGGAAAATTATGATTGTCTCCATGACAAATTATGTCTGGCTGTTGTTATTCTGGAGGCAAGTTTCTGAAGGGTAACACAAAATGTGATGGGCTTTTCACTGACCTTTATGCTTAGGCTCAAGAGCTCTCTGACCACCGCCACCACCAGAAGATAATTCCACCACTTGATGGGTTCTTTTTTCAAAGGACAAAACTCTCAACAAATATCTCTCTTACAGTCCCCACAATCCTTTCAAAGAGTTGCAGTCGACTGTGAGTTATATTTTTCAATAAATGGCAAGGAATAGTCGAGCAATTCTCAGACAGCCCAAATCCAACCGCTTCTAGCATTATTTAAAATCTTTACCCCTTTAACAAATAAGATAATAAAAACAAAGAAATAAAATACTGGAGCTAAGAGAGGTGACAGAAACGTTGTGGGAGCTGATTTTACCTGTCACTGTCCTAGGTCGGGTGTTAATGAAGTTAAAGCCATACAGAACACCTAATAGATGTAAAGAGATAAAATGAAAGAGAACACAGTGCTGTCAGTTCATCTCTGAGCCAGGATAAATATTAACATTATCAGACTACTGTGAAAAATCCCAGAGAGGGATTACAACCAGAGATTCCTTGGAAGAAGCAGAAAAAAAAAGGAAAAAAAAAAAAAGAGAGAGAGATAAATGGATGCCTTTCTGAATGCTCCGAAGCCAGTGAGTAACACTTTCTCTCAACACATTGTCAAGTGCTTTCACAGAGCAAATAGGGCTTTTATTTCACAGCCTCTTCACCCTCCTCAAGGGCCATGGGTAGATCTTGGAAAGAAAGAGGATTTTGGAAACTTGTCAAGTGGCAGGAGAGGTTTTCAATTGGTGTTTGAAAAAGAACTCAGTGAAATCTGATCTTGTGTTATCACAAGAACCACTTTCCTTTCCAGCCCCTGCACCCACTCTTTCTTCTCTTCCCCCAGGTTGTCATCAAAGAGAACTCAAGAGAAGTATGTAGGGTGAGGGTGTCAGGTTCTGGCACCACCTTCATGGGGTAAACACGATGCTAACAGGCTTAAGTCCAGGGTGGTGTACATGAGAAACCTTCCAAAGGTTTTCACAGGTGTGTGGGAAGGTCTTTGCCCTGCACCATGCTGCCATCCTGCAACATGCTATACTGGGAAATGCTGGTAACACCTCAACTGGAAACCCGCACTCCAGCTGAGTCAGTGTTTGAACCCCTGGACCCGACTACAAAGCTGAGTTTTCATGGTTTCTGCAGCAAAACCTGCCTCCCCACTTTGCTACAGGTCACTGCCAGCTCCACTGATGTGATGCTCCTAATATCAGACTGGAAACCAGAGAATCAAATGGGTTCAGGTTAAAAATTAGTCTTCTCCTAACCCTGGGCTATTATCAACCTTGATCATGTCGGAATGGGGAGGTGGAAGTAAGGTGGTGAGGAAATTTCTTAGATCACCCACACATGTAACCCCATGATTATGTAACCAAAACTCCAAAATAACTTGCCAAACTAGCAACCAGGCCCCTCCATGTCCAAGCCCACCCCTGCTTCTGCAGTCAGGACATGTCTTAATATTTTTACCAGCTACTGGCAAAGTACCAGACAGCATCTATATAAGGAACAACTGCATTGACTGGGAGTCCTCATCTTTGGAGAGTAGAAGATTGAAGAAGTGATAAAAAGAAAAGAAGTTGGAAGAAAGTATAGAGAATGGTTCACGTTATAGAGAATTGTTCACATTCTCTTCCACTACAAGAACTTGGAGGTAGCTACTCAAACTAACAGGGTTCAGCTCAGACCAGCTGGAAAAGTAAGATCCAAAGTCTCATCTGTGGAACTGCTTGCCACTGGATGTTGTGAATGATTGAAGGCAACTGAAGAAATTCATGGAGAAAAAAGTTCATTCTGGCTCCATGAAGAGTCCTTCAGCCACACGTCTGGGGCTGGGGAGAGCATACTCACAAAGGATCTCTGCAAGTTTGTCAAGTTATATTCATTCAACATCATTCACTGTTGGCCATGGTTGGAGACGGGACGCTGGCTGGATGAACCCTTGAAAAAGTATGGCTACATTTATTAGTATTTGTAATGGCTGGTGGAAATGGCACTCTCATCAAACTCAGCAGTGAGAGAAAACAGGTTTGTGTCCACAGACCCCCCAAAATCCAGATTCCTCAGCAGTTACTCTGAGTAATGCTAAAACTGCCAGGCCCAAGTTTCCAGCTCAGTAATAAAAATAGGAACGGAGCACTGGAGCCCTGACTGCTGCGTCCTCTGAATCCTTGCCTGGCAATGCACCCTCCTCTGATAAAGGAAGGTCTGTGCTTTCCAAGAGCCGCCCTTCTTACACTGATGGCTAATCTGAGCAAAGACCTAGGGCCTGATTTTCATAAGTGCTGAGCACAGTCAGCCCCTACTTAAGTCGAAAGGGGCTGCGAGCTTTCATTGACCAAGAGAACTGGGTTGAAGTATCAAAATCTCTGCGCTCAAACTCGCTGGTACTACAGAGTCAGCTATCGCTGATTTGCTGTGATGTTGCAACAGGGGAACCAGGCTATGCACAGGGCACGAATTGGGGTTGGGAGGGCAGCGGTGCAAGGCTGTTAATTCCTATTCAAATGAAACTCTCCTGGAAAAAAAAAAAAAAAAAAGAGCCTTTTTTAGCAAAGAAGGGCTTGATAAAGGACCTGGATTGTCCACATCCTCCCAGCTGGGGAGGGCTGCTTTTATGGTACATCACGAAGGAAGCCAGTTCTCCACCAGATGCAAAAGGAAAATACTCCCCGCCAAGTCCGTGGAGTGCTGCACTAGGCTAACCTTAACCTAGGCTAGCATTAACCTCCCAGACTGATTCGGCCACCTCCAAGCCTTTCTCACGCTCCACCCAGGGAGGAGGGGCTGAGGGGCCTTTTCTAAAAATCCCCTCCTCCTGTATTTACTTCCTAACCCAAATGCCAGGAGACGGTCGACAGCTGGCTTAAATCTCGGCAGCTCAGGAGATGAGCCCCCTCCCCGCTTTTCTAATAAAAATTAATTTATTATGATCCAGAGAGTTGAAATTAATCTGCCTCCGGAGAGGCAGTGTCTGGCGAGGCCTGGGGAGGAGGGAAGGGGGGCAGAGGGCTCCGGAGGGCACATTAACAGTATTGTTGTGCTTAATGTTGTGTGGCCGCAACATCTGCTAATTTAATGCACGAGCAGCCAGCTGCCTCCGACAGCTCCTAACAAGAAGTGGGCAGCGGGGCGAGGGGGAGCAAGGGGAGCAGGGCAAGAGGATGGAGCGGGCTGGGGATGTCCTCCAAGCTCCTCTCCCCACACCCCTGGTAAAAGCAGTGTTTGCCCATGTGCTAATGGATAAATCCCTGAGGGACCATCCCAGCATAGAGCCGCTCACCATTCCCACAATTGAGATGTGGGTGATGTCCAAGCTCTGCTAAAGGGGAAACTGGTGGGTTAAGACCCCCAAATTTGCCCCTATTTCATGTGATAACTGTAGCAAGGAGCAAAGCACAAGCTCTGCTCTGGTCAGAGCAAATGGAGCAGGGGACAGTGGGGAAATCACGCCTGTACAGAGCCAGGCTCCACCATTATTCCCAAGTGGTTTGTCTGATCAGCGGGTCCTTGTGAGCTATTTCTGCAAAATTGTTACTTCCCCTGACAAATGAAAGAAGCTTAGAGGAAAAAAAAATTCTAGCCCCGTGGTGACAGGAAAGGTTCCTCACTTACGGGATGGTAATCAATGTAAAGTTGTTCAGGAGTATCATGAAAGCAGTGTCATCATTTAAGATTTATGCAGCTGGCAGATCTCAGAGCCGGTTGCAGTGAGCCTACGTAAACAGGAATGAAAATTTGCTCAGCTTGATTTTCACCTATTACAGCAGTGGTGGATGACTGCAAAATTCAGATGCAGATCTCGCTGTGCGTGGTGGAAGAGGCAGGGGTTTGCATCCTCCCGCGGATGAGCAGCACTGAGAGTGAGCCTGACCCTCCTCTCTACTCCCTCACCCATGCCAGGCCTCCATTCTCAAGGAAGTGACTCCCATGGCTAGAGGACCCAATGCAAACTGGCTTATCAGTAACCTGAGAAGAAGACAAGGTTGGGCAGCAACTCTGGTTTTCCCTGAGCAATGAAGAAGGCCTCAGGGGGGTGAAGACAAGGGGCTAAGAAGCCCGTGCAGGTCACCCAACATCCTGAGACAGGTTACCATTCACTGACTGCTCTGTTCAAACTGCCTGTGGATGGATTCTTATCCTCAGAAAATGGCTGATAATTCAAGCTGTTCACTACGTTGAGGAGGGGGAATCAGCTCACTGGTGTCTGTCGTAGGAAACAGCCTCCTACGGAATTCCATAGGCAAGATGAGGAGGAGAAATCAGGGCTGGGAAGCTTTAAGTGGGAAGGCTGCTCCTGCCCATATGGTGAATCCCAATAGGAAAATAAGATTCTTGATCCTGAAAAGTACTGGGGCACCCCCACATCCCTTGGGCAGAGAAAGTTCAGGGCCCCGGCAAATCCTGCCTCCAGGCACAGCAGCAGTGTCGCAAACAGAGTGGGAAGACATCCTTGAACTGCATTGGGCTAAAAGAATATGGTAAACCTCTTAGGGAAGGGAATGAAATGATTTTTCTCAAATAACCAACATAAGGATTTGAAAATGAACATCTCTCAGAATTAATTTAATTAAAGCAGCATGCTGCCGTTACTTATAAAGCTAGAAGAATCAGTCTGTTTAATGGGTTCTCAGCTAATCAAAAATTAATTAAGCGTTTAGTGGGGATTCCAAATCCCTGAATTGGATTTAAAGAAGCCTGTTTCCATGTCTTTTTCAAGTGTTGCTTGTTTTACTATAACAGGAGACGTGCTTGATTGTGAAGACCTCTCATTATCCCTCGCTTGCAGGTGATCAGCCTTGAAATTCATTCTTGTTAGTTGATAGCTGCTCCAGTGCCTGAAATGACTGTGACAGAGCATCACTAAGTCTCTGCCAGCCCTAAAAGAGGGCTCAGAGCTTCCCTTTGAGCACCGTGCTACAGCTCCTTGTTCGCTTACAGGTGATGAAGAGAGAATGGCAGAGTGAGGCTGAGAACCAGGAAATCTTCCCCATATTTCCAAGGCTCTTGTGTTATGCAGCAGGGTGGTGGCAGTGCATTAGATGGGCCCTCTGCCTCCATATCTGCCCACGCTCCTGCTCCTGTATATCCTGCTTCTTTTGATTCCAGTTAATATTCCCTATTGCACCTTTATTCTTGTGCCCTAGCCCTTTCTCACTATTCTGCAGAGAAAAGGACAACATCCAGAGGGAGACCCCCACTTGCCTTGAAAGAGGGAAAAAGTGGTACCTTGTCTGCAGTGGGTCCTCCAGCCCCTTTCCTGGTAGGAACAGTGGTACCTTGTCTCCAGTGGGTCCTCCAGCCCCTTTCCTGGTAGGAATAGCGGGGAAGGAGCAAGGCACAGGACAGGGAGCTGCAACGCTGCTCAACTGGCCAGCTCCAATATGTGCCCTCTGATGGGAACCGCAGTCGGAGATGGCTCCATTTGCCTTTTATCTCTCTTCTAGTGATTCATCAGGTTGACAATGTAACTAATAGCAATAATAATAATAATAATGCATCAAGTGTCAGGTAGGAAGTGAATTTTTTCTCCCTCTTTTTTTGGTGGGAGGTAAGGGGTGGAAACTTAATAATGCTCTACCTGAACCCCTTAAAGCACAACATCTTTGAAGTAGCAAACTGGCAAATACACTCAATCAATTATAAATGAAATAATCTTCTTAAAATATTAGAGATTTGGGTGCTAAGCAATACTGGAAGATTACGGAGAGAAAATCAGTTTTAGAGCTTCCTAAAGTGACAGAAAGAGAATAATCGGAAGAAATGGTGAGAAGTTTAAAACGATTATGTAGATTTGTGTCAGTGAAAATGTCCCAGCAATCCTTAGCCGATCTCTCGTACGCTGGAAATAGATTACGTTCAATCCTTTCTTAAAGGGGCAGGTTTCTTTCAAGCGTGGGGGTGGTTTTATTTTTATTTTTTAGTGTTTTTCTAAGAACCTTTGTGTTATT
The DNA here is from genome assembly GCF_000705375.1 of Tinamus guttatus. The sequence goes on along the minus strand of NW_010587525.1, from coordinate 90,174 downwards.
TTTAACCTCCAGATCAGGCTGGAACTGAGGGCAGGTCCAAATGTTTCTTTGCTTTGCTGTCCCAGTCTTGGGCGCTCTGAAGTGAGGTTTAGGGCAGATTGAGAAGCTCAATCACATTGTCTCTACCTCACTGCATGGCACCCAGTGCAGAGAAGCCACCAGCTGGGAATAGGTCTTATCCCACCTGAGAGTCCCATTGTGGCAGGACACTTGATCCCACTCCTGCTTGTGCCAGGCAGGAGGCATCTTACTGAAAGCAGTTGGTATTCATCACTGCAAAAGCAAGATTAGATCCGTCATTGTAGGGAATAAATGCTGCTTAGAGGACACTAGAAAAACTGAGATATGACAGTTCGGGCAAGAGGCATTCACAGCCTTTCGAGTCTGGCTTTCTGCAGTTCCCCAGAGCACAAGCAGGTCCAGAAGGGCAAGAAGAAATGCAGGACCAGGGGTAATTTGCCCCTAGTTTGGGATACCAGTATTTATGGAGAGCTTGCTCTGACTTTCCATTTGTCGCTATCGAAATTTAGATCTTGCCTTATCTTTTACCACACCTGTATTTAGAATTTATAGCCTCAGAGCACACTGTCAGAATAATTTGGGTCTTACCCTTCACACACACAATTTAACATGCTTTTTAATATGATGTCCAAGTATATCCAGGGTGCAAAGGGCTGCCCAATCTGGAAAATAGCTATTCCACACTGTGATCACCTCCTTGGGTTTGGTGGCACCACTTGGATTTGAGATACAAGCAATGGTCTTGGCACAAGACACCTCACACTAGGGCTGCAGTTCTGGCACAGGATAGGGAAGGAACTGCTGGACTCTGGAGGAGAGACCTCAGCACTGGGATTTCAACCAACAAGTAACAGAATAAGTCACCACGGAAAAATGAAATAAGAAAAAGACCAATTTTAAACCAAAGGGCTGGTGAAAGCTTTCGTTAATTGATAGCGTTAATTGATAGGGGAGTGGAGGCTGTCTCCAGGGAGAAGTGGGTAATGCAGGTAATCTTCAGAGAGGATTTAGCTAAAGCGAGGGAGGTTTGGGAACAGGAATTCCTGGAGTCAAGCAGGGGCAGAAGAGGAAGGTGAAATCTGGTCTGTCGATAGCTACCAAGTGTATGTGACCCCACGCCAGATCATCCAGGCTCTTGTAGAAGATCACCTCCTGATATCCATATATCCTTTAGCACTGGAATCATGAATATTTTCATTAGGAAAAAGAAAAGCCTTATTTCTAAACCAGGTATTCCTGGAATTCCTAAATGAAAGTCTTGCTTAAAAACACTTGCAATAAAAGTGAGAGCACAAAATACTGATAATTTTAAAAGCTTCTATTTTTATTTCAGCAGTTCCGGGCACAAGGTGCTTTTCCTTTTGAATCTGAGGGAGTCATTTCAGGTTACAGCCGCTCTCCCGCCCTTTTCACCCTCCAGACACCCGTGGCCACTGTGGTCCCTCATTCCATAGCAGATTCCCCAGAACAACTTTGTCTCATCCCAGCTCCCCCCGGGATTCAGGCAGCCAGAAATAGCAGCCCTTACCTGTCGCTGATGGAGAGGGAAGGTAGAATTAACTTGTGTTTGTAAAGCTCTTAGCAGCTGACAGTGCTGCTGTGTAGTGCTACTCCCACCTTATAGCTGGGTGCTGCTTGATAGTCAGGCATGGAATCAATTTTTGAATAATGGATATTAAAAATGTCAACTATGACACCCAGCCATAATGCCTGACGCGCACTGAGTGCCTATATATTGTTTCACACACTTAATATACAGTGGAGGCACTGTAATTACTCCTTGCTAATCCGCACACTTTATAATCTGCCCGTACATACAAAACCGGGCTGCCTCTTCCTACCTCCCTGAAAAGGCTTCAGAGCACAAGCCACACCGAGCTGTCACAGGGCTGAGGCACCACTATTTTTTTTCCAAAATATTGTGAATTGCCAAGCAAAGATTTACTAATTGCACTTATCCTAGACCTGCATACAGCCTGCATCTACTATTGGCAGTCACCAGGCACCAGTGGGACAGAGCAATTTGTTTGCCCCAGGAGCAAGAGGCAGAGCTTTCTTTGCAGAGGCCTTCAAATAAATGGCGTCAGAAATGATGCACAAAGGAAATATGTTTATTTGCAGTGTAAGCCCAGGGAAATGCAGGCACGGAGGCCTCAGATTCAGTTAGGCTTAGCTAAAAATTTGGAGAGTGAGTGTCTAGGTGATTTGTGTTGACTTCATTGATAGACTCTGGGGAGAGAACCTGCAGAGGCAAATTCTGCAGTTGCTCTTTCCTGTTGGCCCTAATACCCTGCCTTGCTAAACCCCTATTTTGTGAGAGGATGGGTTCCCCTGACTCTATCCACTGAACCTACAGACACACAGTGTCTTGAGAGTGCTGGGAGATATTGGTTAGGGTATGGTGCTATCCTTCTCTTTCAACACACTCTCCAAGCTCCCATTACCAGGCTGACACTACCAACCCCTGGAGTGCAGCAGCTCCATCCTGCTCTAGTTTAGACCTAGGAGCACTGGGGAAGCGTGCTGACCCCAGCCTGCTCAAGGTGAACGATGCCCGTGTCGCAGTGCCCCATGCACTCACTGCAGCTGCCACCAGAGCTGCGCAGAGCCACGGGATGCCTGGTGCCCATGCACGGACCCGGGGTGCTCCGAAGGGCTGCTGAGCAGGACAGGCAGCACGCTGGCCTGGAATGGCTCAAGCCCACAGCCTCGATTACTGCTTAACTTTCATGCCAAGCCTCCGGATCCCTCTGTGCTAAATCATTCCTCATCGATCCCTTCCCATTATAAAGCTCCTGTCTCCCCAGCGAGCATGCGACTCCATATGACTCGACTTCCAGCGCAATTGAGCCCGGACCCTAGAAATCAATACTGCAGCAACCCAAGGATCAGAGGCCAATGAGGTCTTTAACAAACGTGTCTGCTGCTCTTGACTTGAGTAGGCTTCAGCCTACTTTGAGGTCCTTTATGATCCATCATGGGTTTGTTCAAGTTGTCATAAAGCAAATTTGCAGGCATTGATCCAGGCGGAATGAAGTTGTGAATATCAGATGGGGGAGGGAGGGAGGGAATAACCCTAGAGAAAGAGTTTTAATAGCTTATAGGCAACACATGTCTGAGCCAGAGGAAAGCAAATTAGGAAAATGCAAACGAAATAAGATTTTCTATTTTTTCTACCCATTCTTTCCTCTAGAGAGGGAAGAAGCACTGCCTCTGAAGAAAAGCACAAGGAAACAATAATTATTATTAACCATAACATAGGGCTGTGTCTCTCTGTAATGGATGAGGGTTACGGATACATGATACATGAGATGTTACCTGTAGAGCATGCTACTTAAGGATAACTTATAAACATATAGAAAATAACAGGCCAGGTCCTTCTCTGACATGAAACTATGTGGCTCTACTGAAGCCAGCTCAGCTCTTGCTGGCAGAGAGGACCCAAGGAAACTCATTTCAGTGCCAAATAACTGAAGAGAGAGGAAAGTTGCTTTCCATAAAGTGTGATTCTGATGACAAATGACCCAACCGTCTGCAAAATGTATTAACAAGGCTTCGCTATGCAACAAATTGCACAAAAGCCAATTGAATTTAATATAAGGGTCATTCATCTCCCTGGCTTTTTGTTACTTTTAATTCATCCCCAAATCTTTTCAAAACTCATTAAATGAAACATAATCAAAATTCACACAACTACCCTTTTAAGTCCAAATCAGGACCCCAGAACCAGTTCTCCCAGTTCGTGCTCAGCTCTGCTTTCAGAACCATCATCCAATCCTTTGCAAGGATAAAAACATTCCAGGGTTTGAAAATCATTTCCAGACTGGGGCCCAGACTCGGATGGTTCCTGTGCAGGGTCTGCTTCCACTTTTGTGCGAACCATTTATCTAAGACATGTGCATATTTAGACCAAAGATGAGATGCTCACTGAGGCTTTAGTGGCAGGTCCAGAGAACATGAGGGGGCAGCTATGACCCAGTGCACACGCAGGATGCTTCTTCTTTCCTCTTTTTGGGGAATCAATGAAGATGCTTCTCATTGCATCCTTGCCCAGGAGGCCTTCACGGCAAGTACCGATTAACCCTGCCCGTTAGGCTGATAAAAAGAAGCCAGGCAGCTCATAAAGCAGCTGGGATGGTGGATTAGGTGGCTTCTATGCAGACGTGTGGATGCTGCCTCCAACTCTCTGCATGCTGGGGTGTAATTGGTTTGATCCTTGCTGCCCGGAGCCGATGAGCTCCCGGCCCCACAGTTCCTGCTGCAATTCTGGGATTGCCCTGACACCGATGCTGACACAAGTCCACGAGCACAGGGGCATGGGGAAGGGTGATACTAGCCTGGGAAGAACATTAGGGGCTCCCTAAACAATTCAGCAATGTTGTGTGATGCCCCGCAGATAATCTCGTTCCCTGGGGGCAGAGCAGATTGAAACTCTTGCTTATTTCTAGATCTTATGAACTACTACTCTTGCCTTTGCCCACTAGTGGCTCTCCTTGGCACTCAAGATTTGTCCCTTGAGAAGTCCCTCATGTTGGGTTGTCACTGGTTAGGGCTAGGAATCCTAGTCCAAGAAAGCCTTTCAAGCTCTCACATCACTCCCTCCACCACTCAGGAATGGAATTAGCCCAATTACAGAAAATTCCATGATTTCATTTTTCATTCCTAAAATAAAACAAAAAGTGATGAAATTTCTCAACCTGCTCCTCCTTTCAGGATAAAAGGGAGTCGCATTTCATGGAATTAAGTTTCCTTTCCAGTTTTGTTCTTTTTTTTTTTTTTTGTGGTGTATTTTTGCAGTTTGATATTTATTTCAAGCAAAAGCATCAAAACAAACTGCCATCTGTGTGTCTAACAGACCAAAACCCAGTTTCTCTTTCTGATCAGTTCTTTACCTTTAAAACCATTTTTTGCTCTTAACTGTATTAACATTATCCTTCAAAAATAGCTTAAGAGAGAAATTTCCATGTGGGTCCATTTACACCTTCACACTCCAGGGAAGTCAATAGGACATCCCAATAGCACTCTCACCTACGGTGACCACAGCTCATCACAGCTTCATTGCTGTGATGAGGGGTGAGCAAGACCTCTGTTCCTCATGAATGAAGAGAATCAAGGTTCGCTTTCACTGCCCTTGATCCATTTGTCTGAAAACACCCTTCCCTTGAACGCATTCCCCTACAGAGTCATCTTTCCTCAATTCAAATGGCTCCTTAATTCCTCCTTTTCGAGCGTGCCCAACTACAAGCTTTTCCTCATATCCATCAGGCGCGCGCTTGCCGTAATAGCCTCGGCGAGTGCTCGCTGCTATTACTGCTGCGTCCGGGCTACGCCGCCTCCATCCTCTCCCTATTGCTGTTGTGCTGCCCCGCTGCCCGTCTGAGAGCCGCTGCACACACTTCTGCAAAGCGTTATCTCATTATTTCCATTCTATCTGCTAAAGCATTTGGAGAGACAGTGCATTAAAGACACTATATAAAAATAAATTGAATCGAGGCAAAATCTATATACCTGCAGTTGTAAAAAGGAATAGTCTCTGGTGATGACTCCATTTCCAGCAAGAGTGCTCTGACAAGCTGCAGCCCATCTGTGGGCTGAATTTTAAATAGATCTGCTCAAAATGAGCCAAGCTGGTCAGGCTCACAGGTTGGGGCACTTGGAGAGCAGGGGCTGGCAGATGCCTGGGAGATGGGGGAATTAGGCTGGGATGCCCCAGAGAGAGGGGCATGATGTCTTGGTGCCTGCTGCGGCAGAGGAGGCCAACACAGTCCTTTAGTGCAAAAAAAAAGAAGAGAAACTGGACAGAGGCTTTGGGTTCCTGTGCAATGTCAATGCACTAGAAAGGGTTTGGTGCTTGGCTAAATGACCACGCATTAAGAGTTTGGGCTAGGTGTCAAATAAGGACACCAGCCATGCAGACAGCCTGGAGCCCAAAGAGACTTCAATTCCTGGATCCTGAGGAAGCAGGCAAGGAAGAATCCTGCCTCTGCCCTGCAGAGCAGCTGTGTTTTCAGGAGAGCTCTGTTAGACTGAGGACCAAAAAGGATTGGAGGTCTCAGTATGTGGGATTAGGTAAAAAACAGCATTACCTGTGAGATCTATGACCAGGCAGGCAAATCCACCCCAGAAATTTGGGGAGGAGTGGGGGCAAGTAAAATAAACCTGAAATGCAATCATCATGCTCTGACCTGTGGTCTGTGAGGAAGCTTTAGTTTCCATTCACAACAATTCTGAACTGTCCTTTTCATTCACATAATGCCCTGGGCTTTGCTAGGCATCTTTAGGATAGAGAAATAGGAAAGCTTTGCCCTGGTGGATTGTACTTGCCCAAATTTTTGCTGATACATAACAAGGAAGGAGAAGCCGTGCCATGAATTCGCATGCTGCAAGGACTGGCCAAGTCACGGTCTGGATGTTCCACAGAAAGGGGAGCGAGTCCATGGGGAACATGTTCTGTCAGTGAGGCCCCACAGTCCCTCTCCCTAATTAATTCATCATTTTTCTATATGGAGGAGCAGCTCAGCTGAGATGACGTCTTTTTCAAGTTAAAAAAAGAAGAGAAAGAGAGAAATCAGATTTTTGTCATGAGTTCCTTCTCCCTTCCTGATTCAAATGCCTGATTCAAATGGTGGGGGGAAACACATGCCTCCCAGTAATTCAAAATCAAAATGGTAAGAACCGAAGTAGAGGTTTTCAATACACCTAAACCAAGGTAACAACCTCACTTTGGCTGTTCACAGTTTCCTCTCTGTGTTGGCTCAAACTAGAAACATATGTCAAAATAAATGTTCCCATCTTGATATAATATTTCCCCATGCTTACCATGCTGTGACTACCAGCACCTCACATAACACTGCTAATGAGGAGGATGGTAAACCATAGTAAACCCAGGGAAATCAATAAACCCAGCCATCACTTCTCATTCTCATGGCACCTGCAGAGAAGCCATGACCTTGCAAGATCTCTCCTTTACTCCTTCAGTCTTCCCAGAAACTGCAGCATGGTGAAAAAAAGGAATTTGCAATATTAGACTTCCTTGGAAACCAGCTGGTTGTTACCTGCATCCCAGGAGTAGCATGGTTTGGTGGCTTTGGTGACAAGTTGTGTCCGTTCAAGGGATCAGTCCATCTGGAAACAAAACTGGCAAAAAAAAAAAAAGAAAAAATGAAAAAACTAGTTTTTTTTCAAAAGTAAAACACACATTCACTTCGTAATGTCACTGTCACTGTTTAACAACTTTGCTTGTCATTTGGGTGCCTGCTGTTTCCTCTTTATAACGAGCTATTACTCCTGCTTAGCCTTGGTCTCCCTGGTTGCATCATATTCCTTGGGACAAGGAATAAGTCCCATTAACGGAGCCCATGGCCACCACTCTTCATGGGAAATGGTGACTATTTGAATTCACATTCATGTGAGAACTGAAGAAGGTGCTCACTCAGTTTTGATCCTACTGACCAAACTTTTCTGCTGGAGCTTCCACCCTTTCTCTGGTTTCCCTTTAGACCACAAAAACCTGTTTTCTTAGCTGAATTTCCACCTTACAATATGCCATCCCCAGCTTCCTTCAATCTGTGATGTTGGTTCTCCTTGCAGTGGAGGTTGCATCTGTATCTGTGCATTTAATAGTGTGCCCTAGCCCTTCTTGCATTTGAATTTTGCTTTTTGCTTTCAAGAGAGGGCCAACGCTTAGCTGAGTTTGCAGCTGAATAAGCCCTTACACTGTGATCTCTTGGGAGAGAATATTATCTTCTAGTCGTGTATGAAATGCCTTGGAGGAGAGACCATAGCAGGTTTCTGGAAAAACGCTGTTATAAATAATACACCTGATAGTCATAGTAGACAAGTGAGGACATATGACATTATCGGGGGATAATAAAGAATCTCACTATGCTTTCAGGAGCGTGGGGCTCGGAGAGACAGAGAGCAACAAGGCAACAAGCTCTGCCGGGCTCGTTCCCCGCTGCCAGGAGTGAAACAACTTCATTGCGTCCACCAAGAGGTGGTTTGCAAAAGCTTTGGACATATTCACCGGGGAGAAAATTACCTGTCAAAAGAATGATAAAGCCACAGTGCGCTTTGCTACCGGAATCCATTTGTTCCGACTGGTGATGGGGAAGGGTTCAGACACATTCCTCTGCTAAATGTTTTGCTTCTGAAAGCATGCAGAGCCAAGTGGCAGAGCCAAGTGTTAAAGGGTACTGTCCACATCTGTAGGTGAGAATAGGTTGCTGAATAGCTCTTGGCTTTTTTAGTATGCAGTCTTCTTGATATTTTACTAAGTACTTAAGGTGAAATCTATCCATGAATCTGCAAGCCTGAACTTGCAAGTATGGTATATCTTGTAGGGATTGCCATGGTACCTTGGCATGGCTGTGCCGGGGAAACTGCCATGTATGCATAGCAACCAACCACTAGGCACCTTTTTTTTTTCTAGAAAATATATAATAAATAAGGGCGAATAATGTTCATCTTCACCCTTCCCAAGAGCAACTCTCTTTACCCTTGCAGATGTTTCTGTATGTAGCTGGGCCAGTTTCCTAGTGTGGGTCCCAGCCTCATGGAAGATGGGCAGGAAGGCACTTTAAGAAATCCTGTGTTCCCACCTTTCTTCCCTGCTTTATCCAGTGATGCAGAGCTGATTTTGTTCATTTTTGATGTAGACACTGTTGAAGTACGAGTGCAGCAAGAGGATCAAGGGACATTACTGTCCTTCCTCTCCGTTCAGTGTCAGTGAGGCCCCAGTTGGAATAGTTAATGTCTAGTCTGGGACCTCTAGCTCAAGAGGGACAAGGGGAGCTGGTGCATGTCCTACAAGGAGAAGAGAGGGAAGATAGGCTTCTCTAGTCCAGCAAAGAGGACTAAGGGGGATCTGCCTGCAGCTAACTGAAGGAGACTGCAAAACATAAAACATAAAATTTTTTTTTGCTCAGAAGTGCCAAGCTATAAAAACAAGGGGAAATGGACCCAAGCTGTAGCTTGGGAGATTCATGTTGAACAGCAGGACACTTCCCTATCTTGCAGGTGTTCCCACTAGTGATGTGGGAGACTTTGGGATGGGGATAGAAGGAAAAGGGCTTGTGTCACATCTCTAATCCTGTTCCTAAATCCTCCCAAGCCAGGTGTATCTCCAAAACTATGCAATAGTCCCCTTTTCTAGTAAAGGGACCCTCCACAGATCTGATGATGGCTGCTATATATATGTACACCTCCGTCAGCCTAGAGCTGCAAGCTCCCCTGGATCCCACGCATAGGAAGTGGAGAATAGCCATGGGAAAAAAAAAAAAGCAAAACTCTACAGAGCAGATAGCAGGAAAGAAATGAAAATGCTATTATCATTCTTCCACATGAGAAAAGTGACAAAGGAAGACCTCTCTCCCCACCCTCCTGGGTGCTGTCTAGATTTTCCAGCAAGGTCATGGTAATAAGCAATCAGCTGATTGAAATGCCACATTTCAGCCAACCAGGAGAATAAGTGGACTTTCTATCAGGATTCTCCACAGCAGAGCACTCATTGTGATAAATGAACTGGAGAACAAGACAAATGAATATAACCTACTACTGTGCATGGATTCATCAGCTCGGAGAAAGCTTCTGGCAAAGAGAGGGGGAAGGAAAAGCTATGCAAAGAGGGTTTTCGTGAGAGAAGGCACAAAGGAAGGTTGCACTGAGCTCCTAAGAAGCACACGGGCCAAAAAGGCCATGAGCTCGAGTGGCAAATCAGGAATACCCTGGGCTGTGACCTTTTAGAACTCGAGTGGACAGAAACAAATGAACATCTCTTATATGACAGCTCCTTGGACCCTAATCTTGGTTCCCTGATGCATGCAAGTTGAGAAGTCCAACCAAGATGGGGCACTTCTTCAGCAGGTGCAAATATGAAAAATCCCATTCGCTTTCCTACATGATCCTGCCATTATCCAAGGGGAGTTCTGTGCAGGCAGGGTCTTCGTCCATAGATATATCCTTGTACCTATCCTATCCTACTTCCTATATATTACAGATAGGATCACAGCCTGTGGTTCCTTGGTCTGATTATAAAGCAGGTATTAATCCACAAGACAAAAGCATAAAAACATACAGGGGTTCGTCACTGAAGCCAGCAAGGGTCAAATTAGAAAGTGCATGCAAATCACTTGCAGGGAGGGTAATTAGCCATTGAAATGGGTTACTAAGAGCTGGAAGGAATTCTCCATCACTCACCTTCATTGCTCACAGACAGAAAATCACAACTGGAGACTTTTTAAAGGATACAGCCAAGCACAGCCAAGCTCAGCCAAGGAATGCTGGGAGAGATGCACAGAGGAGGGGGTAACATTTTTCATGAGGTCACCCTAGAAAATTGCAGTAGGCCCTGATAGCTCTTTAGATGCCATCTTGGTGACTACCATTATGCCATTTTGCAACAATCAAGTAACAATGGAATTAGCAAGAAGTCAAATTCAACAGAAGAATCAGAGTGTTCAACTTTAATCTGCCTCCAGGATTAAATTTTTGCCCAACGCCTGTGTTTTACAAAGAAATTTAAATTCATACCATCGCAGTTCGTAGGGTGATTTTTCTCCTCCTCATGATGTAAAAATAGCCTGCAACGAGTCTTTGTTTAAAGACATGGAGTTAATTTTCTGTAATAATTGTTAACAGTTGGAGTTTTTCTTTCTTTAAGCTCAAGGGAGAAGTATGGACAGATTTATTAATGGTGTCCCCCAATGTGATTGATGGTCTGTCAAACAGGGAAACTTCACACCTGAAAAAACTTGAAACAAGAACACTTATACCAAAAAAAATTCTGTGAGTGGTGCTTCTGCAAGTCTCTCTGTAGCAATTTGTGGCCTTCTCAGAGTCCTCTATACCCCAGCAGCAGCTCCTCCTCCAGTTCAGTATTTCTGTGCTCTGTATTTCTATTGCTACAGGGCTGGATGCTCTCAGGGCAACACAAACACAGTGATGGGTGAAGCGAGAGAAGGAGATCATCTCTCCAAGAAAGTGAGAAAAGATGAGTTCCTCTCTTGGTCCACCCATCATGGAAACATTTGCTCCAGTGCAAATGTCCCTCAGACTGAACTGGACTCACACACGATTTCCATGCATACACATAGTCATGCAGGCGTAAATGTGAGTCCTCAAGTACATCCCTTTTACCATCTTCAGGAATAGATAACACCTGATGAGAAATAGGCTGAGATTTTCTTGCCCCTAGGACAGACTTACAGACCTCTGCTTCAGGAAATGCAGGCAACTCTGAGGTCAGATTTGGCTACTAGGACTACGATAGCCACTGTCTTCTTGCCTGGTGGCTGTCCATTCTCTACATAGAAAACCTCTTCTATTCCTTTCACTTCCAAGTCCTGTGGATATCATATGTGACTCATGGGAAGCCCAGGGCAGGCACTGGTGGCTCTAAGATCCACATTCAGCAAGAGCCAAACTTGTCTTACAGAAGTGATCTGCTCAGTGATTCCTGTGTACAGAACTCTCAGGTAGGCCAGAGAAATGCTCTGTGGGCACATCACTGCAAGGGTGAGTTCACAGACCCACTGCAAAAGAGGCTAGGACTAGGGGCAAGCCCTTTATGTACACTAACATGATGTATTTTTCATAAGGCTGATCCATAGCCTTAAGTGGATCAAGGATTGTGCCTTGGTTCATAAAGCCCGATGGGACAGTTGTACACTCATAAGCACTCGGAGGGCCAAGAATGTCTGTATATGCACTTAGGGTAAATACTGAAAGGCCAGAGACTGTGAGGCTTCATGAAGAAGTGCTGAGAACCATCTCAGGATGAAAGAGGAATGGGGAAAGGCCCAGGCCTTAGCCACTGCCCACAGCTTCTGTTCTGATGGCAAAAATAATCTGTTTTAATAATCTTAATAATTTTTTTTCTAGGATCCTTTGTCCATATGGCTGGTAATTTGGCTGTTGAGGAAAGATTTAGAAAAATCCTCAAATAGGATCTGATGGCTTAGCTCAGAAAATCCAAGAAATTGGAGGCAGAGAAGCCAAATTAGGCCGTTTCTTCTTCTCCAACCTACAGGCCTCCTTCTGGCCATATTCTGCTCGGCCCAAGCAGCAGCATGAGACCAGAGCCCGGCCTGGGAGCAAGTGCTCTGCTCAGCTCTTCCCCAGCTGCCTGTGTCACTGGGGACACATCTTCTGCTGCCTCAGTTTCCCCAGCTGCCTGTTGAGACTATTTTCTTTGGGGCAGTGTCCATCCCTAGCAACACATCTGAACCCTGCCCAGCACACAGGGACCACAGTCCCTTTGCACACTATGCCAGAAGCAGCAACAAAGTACCAAACCCTCCTGCAGGCTCTTCCAGGGTTCCCTGAGGTCTTTGAGGAGATCCTAAAAATGTTTTTTCCTGCCTTTACCCTTAGCATCCGATGTGGAGTGGGAGGGAGCCATTCCACAGCCCGCAGACCTCAACAGAGTGACTCTGACACAGTTAGAGGATCTGGCCAAGGCAGATGGTGTTGCTGAGAGGAGGAAGCTCTTATTTTATTCATAATGAATTTGAAAGATCCTTCTGGATCAAATCAGAATCACCCTGGTCCTAGTGACTCCCAAAAAGCAGTGCAAGCAGGAGCTCGTGCTGAAAGCAGGGCTGCGGCACCTTGCCTGCTGGTGGCCTGCAATGGGTTTTTAATTTATTTAACCATTGGTAAACAGATGTAATCAACATAACCTTCCCCATCTCCTCTGGCACCGTATCAGAGCCACAGGCGAGCCCCGCTGGGGACCCGCCGTCAGGTTAGGATGAGGCTGCGAAGCCTTGAGGTTATGAGACCACTGCTGTGAGTTTTGCCCAAATCTTTACATGCCCAGTTGGTCTCAGCAAGACACCATTAACTTACAGAGGAAGAAGAAAGGAGCCCCATCTGGAGCTTAGAAAGCACAAATCTGCCATTCTCCTGTCGCAGGCTGGGGCTGTCTGAGCAGAAGGTAAAGGTTGCAGGGAGATTCTTTCATAGGGAATAATGCATGGGAAACACAGGGACAATACGCTTTTCTCTTTCCATCCCCCTAAACTATTGCTCTGCAAGAGCAGGTACCAAAAATTGAGGGCAAAGGAAACTGCAAGGTAGGAACATCAATTCTGCTTTCAGCACTTCTTCCCACACTCCTCTCTCAGCTAATAAATATTTCGCAGTGTTGCACCGGTGCAGCTTTACCAAGTCCTCTGATCAAAGAAAATAAAATCTACCCACGCACGGATTTTATATCGCAGTGACCAAAACCATAAAACACATGCCAGTAGCAGTCACTGCAGGTACTGAATTACATAGTCTTGCTCTTAGGGGAGCTCCTGGTGCAGGATTTTAAAGGATTTTAAAAAAGCAGGCTGGTGGTCATATTGAAATCTGAGTGTTTTCTTCTCCTTACAGAAGCTCTCCAAACTGACAATAGAGCTGTTTGTCTGCTCTGCTCTGCTCTGAATAAATCATCAAGTGAAGTTATATCCTCTGCTCCTTCTGCTCCTCCTTTTTTTTTCGCCTCCCTCTTTTGGGGCTTATTTGTAACTCTCTGAGCTCTGCACATAATTTCTAAGCATAAAAAATTACCAGACAGTGCAGGAAACAAATCAGGTCCTTTTTTTCCTGCTCAGTAGGTCTGGGGGAAGGTTGCCCAAAATGTGCAAAGCTGCTATGCCCTGATATCCTGGGTTGCTCTGGACCTGGCGGACCCAGCCATCCCTTGGATATGGCTTAAGAAGTTTCTGCTGCTTCATTCCCCCATGCTGATCAGCCGATTGAGCTGGGCTGAAATCTATCCTTAAAAAAAAAAAAAAAAAAAAAAAAAAAAAAAAAAAAAAACATTTACAAGCCGTTTTGGGTGGGGTAAAATTTTTCCTAAAAAAAAAAAAAAAAAAAAAAAAAAACAGAGAAAAAAATCAAAATGAGAAGGGTGTTTGTAAGCTGTTTAGTTTTGGTGACTGAGGTAGTAGCACTGCCCTCGTGCACAATCTTGACCGGGCAGCAGGGACAGGAGGGCAGGCAGTGAAGCAGTGAGGAAGATGCCACCTCCACAAGCCAGCATGGTGTTCGAGAAGAGGCTTCATTAAACTGTGATCTGCATCTGATGGTCCTCCAGATTCTTCCCACCAAAAAAAAAAAAAAAACTCTTTTGGTGCAATTTTAGGTAGCCAGGTGTCACCATATCCTGGATAGTATCTCTGGTCCCAGCTAGAAACCAGCAACAGTGACTTCAGCAGAAGGTGCAGTAACACTGCAAGATGGCAAATGATCCCCAACCTCACAGATATATCCTAACACCTGGAGATCAGTTTAAACCCTGGAGCATGAGGTTTCATGTCCCTTCCAAATAACTCAGAAGCCCCAATTGTGCGGATTCAGCTTAGCCATGTAAATACCCAATCCTGACACTAGACATACAGTGTTGCATGGGGATAATATTGCATAGGGATAAAAACCTGCTATTGATTCTGATTTTTTTTCCTTTCAATTTCCAACATATCCCTGATTGCTGAGCTATTATTAATGTTACTCAGTTAATTTTATACAATGCTTGCCAGGCAAGTATTTTTATCTGAACTTTACAGTTTGGGAAACTGAGGCAAAAGACTAGCCTGGACACAGTCAGCAAGGACATCACTAAAATGAAACATTGAATAATGGAGTATGTTGCTTCTCCCTCTGAATAATAAACCCCAGAAAGTCTAACACAGCAGTGAACAAAAAGCTGGAGTGCCATGTGCTACAATTCGTGTGACAGACACAGGAATTCTGCGATGACACACAAAACAGCAAGCGCAATTGCACATCCAGGAGGGGAGAGAAACCAAAGGCAAAGGAATAATTAGATGGAAAAAAAATCAGAAAGCAAATGCCTTTTAATTATAATCATTTAAAAGGAGCACAGAACAACTCCACATGGTCCCTCATGGTTGTAGAGAAAGACCCAGGTCAGGGCAGAGGGCAAAGCCAGGGTCAGATTCTTATTGAAAGTGAAAATTGTCCTTATTGTGCTTAACACCAGCTTTAGGAATATTAAAGAACAATTTGGGTTTTGTCAGTTAATACACTGTGGCCTGTGGTTAATGTGGCACTCAGACAGATTTTTTTTTTAAAAAAGCTATTAATCTGGCAAGATTTTAAAGAGCTCAGCAGATATAATGTGACTCTAACATACTCCATCTAGAAATTACCACCATCCTCATTCACTGCTAAAAACATATTGTTTCTGTTCTGTTTCTGGTCTAGTAGTCAGCAAACAGACCACAGAGCTTATAGAGACGCAAGACAGGTCAGGTCCTGTTCTCTTCTGTATTTAAAGGCATTTTATTTTCTTCAGTTTCACATCACTGGAAGATGCTCAAGGGATCTTTGAAAGCCCCCAGCGCTCAACCTCAGTCTATATTTGTCATCCTCACCACTTTTCTGACAATAGCAGATAGGCTTATCAAAGATGCTGTCTCCCTTAGCAAGCCTGCCCCATGATCTGGGAGAGGGCTTTTCTGCTAAATACAGTCCCATCGCATGTAGCAAAAGACCACTGATAAAAGAACAAGGACATAAATATTATCACAATCTCATAGTCACGTTTTGGTGGAAGACCAGATGTAAGATTCCTGGATATGGACCACATTGGTTTGGTGCCCAAGGGAAGACCATGCAGCAACACATCCTTGCAAGAAAAGTCCATCAGTACAACAGAAAAAAGGAAACCTCTGTGAAAGAAGGCTGGCCTGTCATAAGAGTGCAAAAGAAGAGGTTTGGGCTTGATGTTTTACTCAACTATCAGTTCTCAGCAGAGACTTGCTATCATCAGATGAAATCTCAACAAGGGAACCCTTGTGGGACTGCAGTAGAACCCAGTATTGCATTGATTCAGTTTGTAAAACCATGAAAACCTGCCACCAGAGACAGCGAAGGGCAGGCCTTTCAGGAGGGATGGGATGGGGTGCTGCAGAGCACCCTCCAGGACACCCCATTTCTGCAGTCACTGGGAGTGGGAGAAGTGTCCCCACTTCCACTGCTCCAGCACAGTCCCACCCTCCCCGAAATGCTGCTGGGGGAGAGAAACAAAAGCCGCTAGTGGACTAACAGGGGGATTTGCCTGCAGAGATTTAATTCCCAGATTTCCTCCAGAGGCACATTCCTTGTTTCTCCCTGACCTTGTAGGAGCACCTCACTGTCAAGATAGGAACGTTCCCCAGGGAACACTCATTTTATGCTGAGAAGCAAGAAACAGAGAAAAGACTGGAGGGGAACATCAGATAGGGTTCTTCCAGTTTTCTTCCTTCCTAACATTTAATTCCTCTTTTCTTTCCAATTAGCAACCGAACCCTACAAACAAACTCCCATGACCCCATCGCTGGTTAGAATCTGGTGGTTAGAATTAGATGGTCAGGCTTACTGGGAGAATTGATTCCTTTTTCCTTCCCATCTGGCTTTTCTGCCTGATTTTTATTGCTACTGCTTTTTACTGGGGACACAAGTCTCCTTGTGGGACATCCGAAGGGCCTTACGAATAAAGGAGGGAGACCTTTCAACCAGTAAAAACCTGTAAATAAACAGTTTGGGCTGGCAATCAATGGGCAATCTCTCTAAGCCGTGGGATTGTTCAGTTAGATTAAGCCTTTCTAATGAATTCCTCATTGAGCCACTGAACAGAAATGAAGCCTTGTTAGCTCATTATCTTTCTAATTAACCCATTCTAAACCTGCTCCTTCCTCACCAGGAGGTAGCTGTGCTGTTTGGGTTTCACACTGAGGTTTATCAATGACCCCCTGAGAGCCTTTTGTATCAGTAACTGAGATTTATTTGAAATGACTGAGGAAGGCAGCTTCCAGTTTATTCCCTGTGCCAGATGAAGGTCCAAATACTGTGTTATCCTCAGGCAACAATTTCCCAAGGACAAGCCATGTGTTCTGACTATCACCGGCCCCTTTGCTGCACTGATGAATGTGCCCTCCCGTCTCTGCCCTTGTTTGCATGCAGATGGCTGGGCTCGTTAGGCTGACGAAGGGCCTGCCCTGCCTGATGGGGGCATGAGGGCTGCCCTGGGCCTACCTGCAGAGCAAGAGTATTTCACTGCTGGCATTGGCTCCTAGTGTGTTTACTGGTGTAACTGGGGTCTGCTTCCAGGCAAACACGCCAACATGTCTGATAGATGAAAAGCCCCCTCCAATAGGCAGCCACAGCAACCTCAGGATTTGGGCCATGCCCAGCAAGACAGGCCGTACAGTAATGTCCAGCTGAGATCAATTCTGTGTCAGGAGAAGGATGGAGCAGACAACACAATCTCTCTCGGTGTCCCCATCACTCTTTTGACTCTGTTTCTTAGTTTTCTTACTGGAAACCCCTAGAACTGTGCAGGCCGTGGCATTGAGCCTGTCACCTTTTGTCACCTCTCTTCCTAAGTAGCTGACAGGCCTTTCTCCCCTTTATCTATCCCATCTCTCCACTTTGGGCTCTCCCCTGATCTCTGGTCAGATTCAGGAGGATGGAGTCTCGTGTCTACTGCTTGGCTGATCCTCTTCCCTGCTGGGAAGGTGATCTGAGAGCTCCCCATCCACCCCAGCCTAAGGAATACATCACAGGGCAGACCATGCTCCCCTTCGGCACCCCACGAAGTGCACCAGAAGGATGCCATCCCTTTCTGCATCCCTTTTTCTGCTGCCCTCAGCATTTGAAACCTTTTTGACACAAGGAGAAAAAAAAAATCTTAGGATTTCCAGTTCTTGTTATTTTCAGTTCTGGTTTCTCCCCCTTACCTTCTTCCTCCAAACCCTGCCCAGCTGGAGGGGAGCTGAGGGGAGTCTACCCTATAAGGATCCGAGTCCTGTAGAATTCAAGAGCAACATTTTAATAACCCAGCCAGCCAGGGATCTCTAAATCTCTCTGAGGAAAGGAGGCAGTGAGGATATAAACAAAAATATGCTTTGCCTAATTGTTTCTTACGTTGTCACGAG
Source organism: Tinamus guttatus (assembly GCF_000705375.1). The sequence goes on along the minus strand of NW_010587525.1, from coordinate 72,223 downwards.
CAATTGAAAACAGTTCCTAGGGCAATATCCATTACATTTTGTAACAAAAGGCTCTAAATTAAGGAAACCCAGGCGGAACAGCAGAGAGAGGCAGTGCTGGAGACAAGCCTGGCATGTAAATCTGTGCCAATCTGCCCTCACAGCCACCCCGAACGCCTCCACGAGACCTGGAAACTGGCACAGCACGAAAGGAATTCCAGCACGCGCCATGGCAAGCTCTCTGTTTCTCGGGATACCCATCCCATAGTGGCCACCTCCTCCCCTCCAGAAGGATGGCACAGACACCCATCGGCCCATTTGTCTCACCCATCCCTAATTTGGCATGAGAACCGGTCTTGGGTGCTCTCTCCTGCACCCTGCAAACCAGCCCTGGCCCTGCAAGCTTGGATCCATCCGAAGGCTTGCGGGCTGGTTTCCCAGGAGGAGCTGCATTATTTGCTTTGGTGTCTTAATCTAAGAAGAGCCTTCAGGTGGGGGGACTGCCCAGAAGTGTGCTGAGCTGAGGCAAGCATCCCATGTGCTCGTTCCAAAAATGGCAATTTAGGCTGCACTGTGAGCCAGATCCCTGCCTGGGGCGCTGGAATTATTTCATTCTGTGCTTAGTGTAAAAATCAATTTATACATATTAGTCCATCCTACCATCAGTATCTGTTCACACAGGGCTGAATTGCGACTCTGTTTACATTCCTGACATATTCTCTTCGGCGTGTGAGGGTTAGCAGGCTGGAGTTTAAGAAATCCATTAAGACAGATTTTTTTTTTAATATATATTGAAGTAGAGCAAAAACTGCAGCTATGAGCTCTTCTACTTAGCAACTCTGCAGAAGAACAGAGAAGACAGTATAGTATTGATGGGTGTACACAAAGAATGTCAACATCATTTCCCGGTTGAAATACTTGATTTTTAAATGGATTTTCTACTTTTAGACTGATTTTTCCTTTTCTTTCTTCTTTCTTCTTTTTTTTTTCCTTTTCCTTCCCTTACTTTTTCTTCCTTTCCCTTCTCTCCCTTCCCTCCTTTTTTTTCTCATGGTTGTCAAGAAGGCTTGCAAACATCTCATCACACTCACGCTAGAGCCTCAAAATCCAAATGACAAGGCAAAAGAAACCTTGCTGCACATTATTTTTATAATCTGTAGATTCATTTCATGACAACTTCATGCTATCAGTGGCTCTGTTCACAAGGTGTTAATATTAGAAGCGGATAGAGATGTTAAGGTATAAAATTGCTCTTTGTGAATGGAAATAAATAAAAAAAATCAAAACCTTCTAGAGCTGCCTTAATATTTTCATTCCTAAACATTTAAAGTCACATCAATGTCAAGAGAGCAATTTCACTAGATTCTTTTCTTTAGGAAGAAAAAAAAATAAAGTATTTAAAGTCCTCATTCTTTTTCTGGGTCTTGAGCTGACATCTTTTCCTCACAGGGCACTTACCTAGAAACCTCCTTACCCCCTTAAGTCAGAGAGCCATATACATTCGCATGACTCCAGGATGTAGGACTTGAATAAAGATTGCAGATAGTATGCAGGCCCTAAGGAACAGTCACAGGGACATGTGCAGCTTAGGAGAATCAGGAGATGTCCCCAAACCTCCAAAAACTGGAGGAATTTATGTCTCCGTGGGCTTCTGTAGCTGCCTTTCTGCCACCTTTTCAGGGCATTCTCAGACGGGAAAAGTAGCATAGAACAGGTGGAGGTATATATATTTTGATCTCCATATATATGTGTTTGGTGGAAGTGCTGGTTCACTCTATGTCAAAGGAAAGCCAGGGCAGCAAAAGTAGCATAGAACAGGTGGAGGTATGTATATTTTGATCTCCATATATATATGTTTGGTGGAAGTGCTGGTTCACCCTATGTCAAAGGAAAGCCAGGGCAGTGAGGTGTATATTAGCGGAGGTGACTTGCAGCATTATTTTTATGCAAGCCATGAGGCAACATGAACATAACGCGACATTGCATACAGATGCTGAACCAGCCCAAGGAAAGCTGCACCGCACTCACTCTCCTGCTCTTTATGTCCCTTGTCCTCTTCCCCTGCTCCCTCCTCTGGCTGTAGCTCCCCGCACTTCAGCCTCTCCAGACATGTCCAGAGGGATCTTTAAAACTCTATAAAAAACATAAGAAGCTGTTTTCGACTATTAAGAGAGACTGTTGATAACGCAGTTCCAATAAAAAAAAGTCTATATATGTGCTTTCTACAGCTTCCCTTGGAAAATAATTCATTTCTCCCTGCATTATATTTCATGGTAACCTAGAGACTCAATATGTTCTGGATTACTGCATCCATTTCTGCTTCTGCTCTAATGGCCCACCAGAGTACGAACCTTCCAACCAGAGTCCCCTAAATCTGGTGACTGGGGAGCTAGTTGTATTTTCTTGTTTTCCACTTGATAACTAGCCCCTTCCAGCATTGCTTTTATGGCAGTAATCTTCCTAGGCTGGTTGCAGATTGCTTGTCCTGGTTTTTTTCTTGCTTGCTTTTTTTTTTTCGGCTTGTCCTCCAGCCACCAGAGCCAATGGTCACCGTGGACTATCCATCATGTTGTTTTTTATGTCAAGCAGGAGTTTCCGGGGTCTGTTTACTCCTTTTTTTTCTTCTTCTTCTTCTTCTTTCTTCCCTCCCTGTCCAAATGTCACCAAAGATTAGCAATTGCTCACATCCGTGAACTGCCCCTTCCATTTAGAGGGAAAGGATTTGAGGCTGCCAATGCCTATCAATAGATGGAGATGTCCATGCTTTAATTTTATGGCTTCATACCACAAATGATGGGGCAAATGGAGGAGGCTAAGCAAACACCTCTCCTCTTACAGCTTGGGAAAATAAAGGCCTTAAAAATAGCATGAAAGGTAAGGAGGAAATAAATCAGGCCAAGTCCCCGCTGTATAGCAGCACAGGGTTGTGCAGGAGGGGGAAGCCATCCCTTTGCTCAAGTCATGGCTTGATCATGGAGGTTGGATGTTACTCCTGGGACATCTTCCATCCTACCCTGCTGACATTCATGGATTGACATTCTGAGATCCAGGAGTATCTATAACCTTATACGTACATAACCATAAAGGTAATTAATTCATCTTCTGTTTCTTCACTGCTGTTCAAAAGAGACTGGATGGAAAACAATAATGCTGTTGAAAGGGAGTAAATTAGATTTCAGGAAAGCAGCCTGAGTGAAAATAAGGTCCAAATCCTCATTTGTTCCTTCAAACTCTGATCTGAGTCCTTACTTAGATTTAAAATTTTATTGAAGAAACAATTCAATTCAACCTAAAATACAGGATTTCCATGAAATCAACCCAAAAGGATGGGGTTTGGGGGTTTAAGACGTTTTTCAAAACCATTTCTAAAAGAACAATTTCTTCTGCACCTGTTTTTAACCAGCAGATCTCGAAACCCTTTGTGGAGCACTCTCATCTATGTTTGCTTCACCCTATTTTTCCCCTTCAGTCTAGAAGTTGCTTCTGAACTTTAATACCTCCAATCTCCTGCAGACCTCAGGAGCGGCTGATGATTTTGCTCTTTGGGACTCTCATGCTAGAAATGTTTATTCTTTCTGGTCGCCATTTAATTGTGCTTTTGAGAATCAGCTAAACTTTTCATAACCCTGCTCATCTGTTAGTGTCATAGTCGTCAAGTTCTGTCAAGTTAAAGGTGTGACAAAGGCCATTGTTCAGCTCTTCCTAAGGCCAGTTCCTGGGGTTAGGCTTATCTTAGCATCCCTATCATGTTTACAACTCAAATTTTGTAGAACATGTAGTATTCATTGGCATTAAAAACTCTTTATAGTGCCTCAATCTTAATCCAATTTCAAAAGGCAAGGCCAGCAACTGTGTTAAAGGGATTAACTCTTATTAAATATAGTGTATTTGAGTAAGCCCTAAGGAAAGGGCTCCAGTTGCTCCTGTTTGCATGGATGGAGGTGGTGGTACCAAGTTACATCGCAAAGACTCAGCAATAAGCTCAGGCAGTAAATTATATCATATTACAGGAAACTTGTTTTTGAAGTGCGAAGGTAATTGGAAAGCAGCGTCCTGACCAGATTTCATAAACACTAAGAGTCAAACTCTTCATTTACCATAAATCAGCATGGAGAAGGAGGAGGGGTAAATACAGGTGGGGAAATTAACCTGTCATAGCAGAGAAGGCTGCTCGCCAGGTCTCACAACCAAATACATGCGGAAGCAATGGCATTAGGCTATTAAAGGCAATGGAAAGCCATGAACTGTCTTCCTAACTATGGATGTAACCAGGTAATAACCAAAATAAAGTATTATCCAAAGCAGC
>NW_010587525.1:57007-67893 GCF_000705375.1 Tinamus guttatus | reverse complement strand
CAGAAAGGTGTTATCCTTAGCTCAGGGAAACCGAGGCACGGGACCGTCACACCACCTCACCAGCAAATCACAAGCAAAGCAAATCATAAGGCAGAGACAAAACCAGCAGCCCTAAGGTCTCTGTGAGTTCTTTGCAGTCTGTTTGCCACCTCCTGCAGGGCCTCCCCAAAAAAGGGATATTCCCTGAACTGTCTGGCCAGGACTCAGGCCAACTACCTGACCTGTCTGGCAGTGCCTTTAAGGAAGCAAGGCAGAGATCAGTCTGCACAGAAGCTGTTGTCAATTTAAAATCTGTATTTTCATCTGGTTTTGTCACTCTGGGAATTATGTTTCATTGCTCCTACAGGTCAGATTGGCACTACCCTCTTTGCTCTCCTACTCTGACCAAGGTAGGGGTGGGAAACACATTATGTTGATCTGAAGGCAATCTAGCACTGTCTAAGAAAAAAATGACTTAGCAAGGCTGAAAGTCTGAATGTTCCTCTTGTCCACAGTACACGGTAAGAATGCTTAGTACCTCTAAAACAATGGTAAATTTGAGTACAATTAACAAATCCCTGCTTATTCATTCCCACTGGGAGCAACAGGAGACAGAGGGATTTGTAAATATTTTAACCAAGTTAAAACTGCTAGCAGGGAATTTACAAAATACAGTAATACAAAATCAAGTTCTTTGAGAATGACCTTAATTCTAATAATAGTAATAATAAAAAAGATTGCAGATTAAAGAGGAATTTGTCATCAGCTATTCCCTGTAATTAGTTTAATATGATCAGTTCTCCATGATAACGAAAGACAGCATTAGAGCTGCCCAAAGAGAAACTTCCAGTGGATAATAAGTACTGACAGATTTCAACCAGATGGCTTCACCAGACTGCAACTTTACAAGCAATTTTGAAGCTCAAACATTAGTGCTTATTACTTAGGATCAGCTCAGAGATATCTGTGAATGGGTCCAACTGGGGTTTAAAGGCAAATAAAGCATATGGATAATGACTTTGATTAAGGGCTAAAAGAACATTTTTTGCATATGCCTTTCACTGAGTATCCAAAACCTACAGAGACAGGGAAGAGAGACGTGAAGAGGAACCAGACAGTCTCCACAGCCATGTCCCTTTACCCTTTGTCCATGTGAGGCTGGACACTCATGAGGACAATGTTACACAGCCTTAGGTTTGTCTCAAAGATAGGATCATCATCAGAAGGAGCTTGTAGGTTTTGAGTCGTCAGTAGAGGCATAAGTACCTAACTCCAAACTCCGGGATACAAAGTCAGCCACAGCTGCCAGACTCTGAATGGACTGGAAGGTCCACAGTTAAGAGGATAGCAGATTCCTTACCATTAGCTGAACCTCAACTTAATGCAAACCTAGACGTTTTAAACCATAATATGCTGCAATCTGCTGAGAGAGACCTGTGGTGAAAACCAGAACCAGTTACCAATGTAGGGAAGTCCAGCTATTTCTCTTCCACTGGACACTTGGGTTGCTAATGGTTGCTGTTGAGGTTTGCAGCCACAGGTCATTCTCACATAAAATAGGATAAAAAAGGCCCAAAACTTTCCCCACTGTATCCTAACAGCACACCTCCAAGCTAAGTAAATACCTTACTAAGAGGGTCCTCAGCTAGCACCAGGCCTCCATTCCTAAACATCTCACCAGGAATAGCCCTGAATTATGGAGCATATAGACCAGGAGCACCCACCATGTCAGTGCAGCAAGGGGTATTTGAGGAGGAGGAGGAGGAAAGCCACAACAAAATATTTTTCCCTGCCTGAGTTCAAAGATACATTTCAGCTGTCTACTTACTGCTCCAGTCGGGTGAAAAGCTCTGGGTTTCTGAAGGGGCTTTCTTGCTTCTCTTGGCATTATGGCCAAAATATCATTAAGACTCCTGTAGCTGGAACTGAGCTGTCAGTAAGAGAGAGAACTTGACTGAAGGCATTTTTGCAACCAGGGGATTTTAATTTTTCCCCTTTTTTGTGCCTTATCCAAGAGAAAGAAATATAACAAAGAAACAAGACAGAGATTTTTCAGCTAAATTTATTTCTTCCAGCATTTGCTGCAAGGGGATGTTTATGCTTGCTGCTTGCTTGCTTTTTGCAATGTTTTTTATGAAATATTCACATCAAATGTTAAGAAAAGCCATAGAATATAGAACTCTGAACACGGCACTGGATATTCTGAGCTCTGGACTCAGCGCCTGGGCACCCTCATTCCAAGCAGAGAAAGGAGAATGAGACTTTCCAGTATTTTTCCTTGGTGGAACCCAGCCTTTCCCCTGCACACACAGTGAAACACAAAACAGATCTGTAGTTTTCAGCCAGATTAATCTAGGCAGCAAGGGAATGGATATTAAAATCTTACTAAGCATCTCAGTGCATGAACAACTGCATGAAGCCTTCGAATCTTCCTGTCAGACTGTTCAGTGTCTTTGTCCATACTTAAAAGTCAACACTTTCAGGTCAAGAGTTAAAGAAGAATAAAGCAAAAGATCACACATTTAATTCCAAGTTTTCAAGCTTTATAAATCATACATGGGTAACTTTCTCCACCTTGATTAGAAGTAAGAGAGTCTGGCATCATCACACAACTCCTAGACCTGGGGATTTAAAGGTGAAGACCAAATGAGATCACCAGCAAGGCTGCTGCCTTCTGCAGCTTATTTTTTGGAGAACAGTTTGATTACCAGCAATGAGCACAAACCAAATATTCCTGTGTAAAATTCCTTCTCCCTGAATGGGGAAAAATACTTTCAAATCTGAATCTAGAGACAAAATGTCCCTGCTTCACAAAGATTGTCTAGAGGCAATCATTACCTTACTTTTGAAAATAAAGGCAATGTCCCCAGCCCATTAGATGATTTTTGGGATAAGCTTTACCCAAAGAAGCATTTTTCTAATACAGATCAAACCCCTAGGACAGAGCCCCGGTGCAAATTCCCTGAGGCTTGTTTGACTTCCTTAACCCAAAAGCAAATGAAGACACTTGTCCTGTTGTCCTGCTCTGATGGAAGAACACCAAAAAGGCAAAGTACCAATGACCCAAGGAAAATCTCCCAGGCTGCTCCATTAGAGGGAGAGAAAACACCTAATTTCCCCCCAACTCTGCAACGAGCCACCAGAAGGCGCCAGTGACAGAACCTGTGTGGGAATGGGGGCAGACAGGAGTCCAGATGCCGGCTCCGTCGAACATCTGCCATGGGCCACGGCCACCACTCACCCTCGGTCACATGGAATGGCCTCATGGAAAGATGCCACCTCACTTTGGGGGGAAGGAAAGAAAAAGGCTTAGCTGTGGAGGGAGAGACGGCCACTGTTTGCTATTCAAATCAGGAGTCTCTTCTGGGCGCAGGTCAATGAGAAAGGGAAACCCAGTGTCTAAAAGGATATGGACTTTGGTGCTTTTCCGCAAGGAACGGCGTTTACCAGTTTCCTACGCTGCCCGCGCGCAAACAGAGCCCACGCCACCGGGTCGCCTTCAAAAGGCTCCTTTCAGCTTGGCTAAGCCAAGGAAAAGCTGGGTGTCTTAGGGGAGCTTAGCCAAAGATTATGCACATCTCCGTGGCCGGGAACAAAGCGGGCCAGGCCCCAGCCCTTCTGGCAGCCCCGCGGCCGCAGCAGCGCGCTCTGCACCGGCCTAGCGTGCAGCGGCTCCGGGGCATGCGGGGGACGCCAGCACACGAGCAGGGGACTCCAGGTAGAGCATCCTGGAGGTTGGCAGTGGTCTTCCTCATGGAGGGATCTAGGTTTTCTTGGTGATCCGCAGGCTTCTGCGAGTCAGGCCTGTGGGGCTTCCCATCCAGCAGCCATTGGCCAATACGTCGGGGGGGAAAATGTGGAGCTTTGCAGCTTTCTACAGTGGGAAAGCATCCCAAGGATCTCTCCGGAGTTCCCAGTGTCCTAGCATCTGGAGCGCCTGCCTTTCAGCAAGTTTCCAAATGCTGGAAGGGAGTTTCCCCACTTTGTTCAACTTCTGCTTTTATGTAATGTCAAGATATTCCCACAGCTTTGGTTTTGGTGCATGCCCCATCCGTGCTGTGCTCGGTATTTACTCCCAGCCTTTGACATCACAAAATTACACACAGATAGTTTTGCACCAAATGGCATTCTAAAGTGCTGGAATTCTGGGAAATATATATATATATTTTTTTTTCCTGCTCACCCAAGCAGCTAGAAGGAAGGAGCTGTGATGAGAAAAGACCGTGTGGCAGCTCCAGGGCAGGGTGACAGCAGGGAGCAGGCAGGTGGCATCCCCACACATACGTCCCTCCAGTGCACAGTGAGGCAGAACCTGGCAGTGCTCCCCTGCATTGGCAAGGTGTTGAGGCTAAAGCAGACATGACGGAAAAATGCAGGGGCTGATTTTTCCTGCTTCTGAAGAGCAAAACATGAGTAAGGACTGAGCCCCAGGGCTGTCGTGACCTCCTTCTTGATCTTCCCACCACATAGGTTGCTGTAGGCCAAGTCAGGCACCAAACAAAATCCAAAAATTCCCAAGTGCAGAGATGCACAACTGGGAAAGAAACAAACATATACCAGTGGGATTAACTGGGAAGCCAAGGACAGGTGAAACGGGCAGCCTTCTCACTGCTGAAACCAAAACCCAGGATCCCAAGGTGCTGCGAAGTCCCCTTTTTACTCCTTCACCCACCACATTTTCCCCTATTTGAGGACAAGTAGAGCTAAATCTCTCACACACACTTAAGTCCCCAAGATAAACTTTAATGCTTTTCCTATGTCTTGCAAGGGAAAAAAAAAGTTTCAAGGTTTGATTTGGCTTTGGAGCAGAAGCCCCAAAGCTTGAGGTGACTGTTAAAAGCTCAATTACTCCTTGCTGCCCAACTTTAGATTAATAAAGAACTATCTTTAATGTAATTAAAGTAGCTTCAAATGCGAACCACTTCAGTAGGCTATTATCAACATTGTGTTTGTTTTTCAATATTGACCGTGTGTGTAATATAATCCTTGTTTATGATAATTGATTTTCCTTGGACTGCCTTCCTGGGAATAATATGCACACTTTTTTAACTCTCTTTTTAAAGATCAAATGGCATTTACGCCTGGTGATTTGAATCTGAGTTGGTCAGAGCATTTAATACAATAAGAGTGAGCTTAAAGGAAAGCAGTTAAACCCTGGATATTTTTCTTATTGCATAGCCTGAAAACCCTTGAATCGAGAGGGAAGTTTGCATCTATTTTCTTGTCGTCTATTTTAAAAGCTGTCAGAGTTGGTTAGTCTCTCTTAAAATTAGTCCTTTGGATCATCTTCTTACTAAAAACAAAATCTGAGCTTTTTTTTTTTTTTTTAAGCAATAGCGGATTAGGGCAAGAAGCTTTGTTTAGCTAAAGCGAGGGATTAGAGGAGATTTGCCCCCATAAAGTTGTGGTTTGATGGTGCTTTTATCCCTGGATGTTGCTAAAGCTGTGTTGCTTCAGGATTAGGAGCATACAAAGAGTCTCCTTGTGCTGTTTCACAGCCAAGAGAAAGACGGGGGGAGAGGGGGAGACGGGGGAACACATGCAACAGAACTGGGAATTCCTTGGTCACACAACTCTAAAGTTTAAATCCACTGACACAAACTTTGCGGGACATGCCGTGAATGCGAGAGCGACGGGCCTGCAGTGGGAACGGGGCACAGCGGCGCGGAGGCGGCTCCCTTTACAAGGTGGCGTGAACCACCACGTCCCAGCTTCTCTCCAATGCCTTTCTTTCCTCAAACGAGTAAAATTCATCTTGGGTTGGCAGGTGAAGACACAGCACGGCTAGGGCTATATTTCTCCAGACAATGCAGAAGATCATGGCCCAAGTGGGACTCTGGGCCACCTAATAACGGCAGTTGATGTGGGGTAGGGAACAGGGAGAAAGGAGCCTCAGCATTGCTGCAGACTTGCCCCATCCCACAACACTCCGTAGCTGGTTGGTTTGAACACTGGTCAGCCGTGCAAGGGGCTACTTCTCCTCTGCCTTCCTACCCTTGGGAGATGCTTTTATCTTGACATGTACTCATGGGATGTCCCCACAGGGCAGCACTGAGCTACATCTTTGGCTGGCTCACAGAGACAACAAGGAAAGAGCGGCTAAAGCAACACTCCTGTCAAAAACTTTTATGAAGAAACCAAGAGGAGGTGACGAAGAAACTGAGAGCAGGTGACACATGGCCACGGCACATCACTTCTGGCAGCCAGAGGCAACAGCAGAGGGTCTGGGTTATTTGGCAGGAGTCAGAGTCGGGTTCCCGACACCCTTCTCCCCTGTGGCCATGCCAAGTGTCTTGCTGTGATCACTAGCCTGAAGGCCAGTGTCTACAGAAGAGCATAAGAAGAGATGAGCATGCGAAGATGAGCGCGTAAACTCTCCCCAAGGCCAAGCATTGTCAGCAGAATGATCTTCTGCACTAGACATGTTTTGTATGCGTTCATAATTCCCGGTGAACTTCTTTTACATGGATTTGTCCATTTTAGCATCCACTGCAGCCTGTTGCAAGGAGTCCACTAGGTCCAACTACCCATGAAAGAAGAGCATCTTCTCTCTGTTCTCAACCAGCTCTGAGCAGCTTTGCTCGGTGCCTTGTGGCTTGTTGAGAGGGTGGATAGTCATTCCCCTCCCCTGCAAGCAGCTCAGAATCTGCCCTGCATGGGTGTCTTTTCACCCTGAAGAGTCCAGCCTACTCGGTCATTCATCTTTATGAAAGTTTTGTCAAAAAAAAAAAAAAAAAAAAACTCCTTCTCCCAGCTTGGTCTGAAATCTTCATCTGGTGGAACATGAGTGCTGAGTACACTTCTCAGCCCAGCTGGTTTGCTCCAGACCCGCTTACGCCTGCCCTAAGTTTACCAGATCACAAAACAGAATTTTATCTTCCTAAGCACTCAGATGGGCCTATTGCCATTTTCTCTCTCAGGCCCCAAATCAGAAACAATGACAGCAGCTTGAGCCAAGTGAAATTCTGAACACTCATCCCATGGGAAATTCAGCTATTTTAACTTGCTCTCACTCCAAAATAGATTTTCAAAAACATATACTAAAAAGTAAAAAGAGGTTTCATGTTTTCTGAGGAAGTGAAAATAAATCTGCTTGGAAAAGTCAAAACATTTTGAAAAAAATAAAACAAAAAGATGCTCTGAAAACCTGTTCTTGCATGAGGACTTCCTATGTCTCTGATGCATTAGGCATTACAGACTCTTCCATACCTGGTTTTGAGCCAGGCTGCGTTTTGCATGATGGGCACATGCCAGGCACTTCATCCTGACCCACAGCCACAAATGCCAGTGGGAATAGCCAAGTTGCCTTGCATGAGGTGTCATCTCCCCGTATCGCCAACCCCCTTGGAGCCTGCAAGCACAGCTACAGCTCTCCTACAGCGACGCTCCATCGAGAGATGCGATTTCATTTGCCTTTTTCTTAATATGAAAATGCATGCTTGTCAACAGTTAAAAAAAATCCAAAATATTTTTTTCTGCAGATTTTCTGCAGATTTTTTTTTAATTCACGCTTTCCTTGCAGATAGGCTGTATGCTTGGGAATGAGAAAAAAAGAAAACAAACAGCAAATGTTTTGTCAGCAAATCATGCCATCCCAGTTCCCTCCAGTGCATGGAGAAATAGCAGTTTTTCCATAGCAAGCCCTGCTGTTCCCTTTCCTTTCCTTCACACATGCAAGGTGCACAAAGACGTCCCTTCCATGCATCCGAGTGAATCAGAGGCATGAGGTCCACGCAAGGACAGCTCACAAATTGCGAGGTAAAGGATATACCCTATATATAGGATATACCCCCATGCAGCAATGTGGTGCCACATAGGGACAAACCTCCTTAAAAAAGCAAGCATTTTCTCTCAAGTATCTTTGCATCATATGACCTTCAAAACAAATCAGAAGGTAAAATAAACACATAAAAGCAGCCAGGGTATTTGGCCTGATTGAACTCCATCAGGGCTGCGTAGCTTTAGGAATGCATTATCAGTTCCGAGCAATTTTTGATTTTCCCCAGTGTGGGACTGTAGAAGTGGCCTTATTGAAAGGCCAGAATCTGCTTCTATTTCAGCCAGTGACAGGTACATTTATATTAAGTTGATTCCCCCTTGAAATTACCCAAGTTTAAAGAATTATCTTTCTGCAAGGAAAAAAAAAAAGAAAAAAAAAGAAAGAAAAGTATGTGCCAGCAGTGGCTGCTCAGGATGTTGTTCTGGGTTTGAAATTACCTGTTTAAGTCAATAAATGGGTTAGGAGGGGGAGAGGGGAAAGAAGGTAGAGTTTGTGGTTCTTAATCATAGCTTCACCAAGCTTAGCTGCTCTCCCACTGTTGAAAAATGTTTCAAAAAGCAAAATAAATGATCTTCTAGTTACAAAAGTATTGATTTTGCCTACATCCAGTAATAAAGAGCAAGTCACCTGTAGGTAAAACTCTTGTAAAATATATTTGATACTATAATAGTCGGAGATAGAGTTATATGCAGCTGAGAGAGGGATGACAAATCATTTCTAATAAGGTGTTTGCCTAACATATTTCATGTCGCGTGCTACCTAAACCCGCACGGAGCTCGCTTCTCCATCCCCAACCTCGGAGAAATGGGCCATGGAGCTGCGAGCAGCCCAGGGATGGTGTCATGGCACGAGGACTGCAAAGTCGGGACAGAAATCCTCCTGCAGAGCAGGATTGCAGTGAACTGCATTGAAATGCCTCAATCCGATGCTCCAAGCACAAGACAAGGACTCAACATGCTATCCCATCCTAGTGGGATCAGGCAATGGGCCTAGTGCGTGATCCCGGGCCAGGAGGGAAAGCTGGATTTCCCCAACCCGCTCATGTCCTTGAAATTTCTCCTGTGCAGAGCGTGGCTACATGGGCTTTGTGCCTGCGAGATGGATTTTATCCCCCAGGAAACGTATCTATCATTTCACTCAGAGGTAGGTACAAAATAAATGCAGTCGTGCATTTGAGCATCCGTTACCAAAGGACCAAACTTAGTGCTAAATGATGTAAATCTAGATAAATCTCGTCGCTTTTGAATAAATTACTTTGAATTTACAATCATGGAATGGAGCTGAGCTGCATCCAGGAGCAGGCAGGACCTGTGTGGAGACATGAGAATCCATCTCAGAGTGGGGAAGGAGCCCTGGGATGGAAGGGGAAGACTTGAGGATCCAGGAAAATCAGGGTGAGAAAAATCCTCAAATTTCTTTATCTCTGCCTGCAGAGGTGGGCACATCATCTAAAACCCATGGAAAGCAAGCCCGTTCCACAACAGGCCATATTCCTGAATTGAATTTAAGCAGCTTTCCAGAGTTCCCATTTCGATCCTAAGACTTCCAGAGGCTTTTTGTCTTGGGCTCTGCATTACAGCAGCAGCCCGAGACTCCATGTGCGGCCGGTGCCATGGGCTCATGGGAATCACGCCGGCTCAATGCAGAATTCCCTGGGACAGAAAGGAGAAGGGACCACTCATGCCTCCCAGGCTTGCCCCTGGCTCTGCTTTCTGTGGGGGAGAGGGAAGATCAAGTGCATGGGAAGTTTGGAAAGCACTGGAGCAACCCCAAAACCCTCGTGCTGTTTGCATCAAACTTTATAAATCCACACCAGAGGACAAAAGTAATTGCACAGCGAGTGGAGTTGTGTTGTTTGCTTTTTCCTTTTTAACAACCAGCACTTGGATAATGCAAAGCAGCATAGACAACATTTCTGCCACACCGGGAGCTGGCAAACAGGTTCCAGGAGCTGCAACATCCCTGGCACAGCCTCCCTCCACACCTACAATTCTTTCCCTTCAGGGTGTGATTAATAAAACTGAGCGCAGTGGCCACGTGGAGCTCTCAAAGCAGCGAGAAAAGGCTTTTCTGGTGAGGAAATGCCTTTCAGAGGGGAGGCAGCATCCCATGGCGCCCCAGCAAGCCTGCAGAATATTAAAATCACCAGGCAGACCCCATCCGTAAAGGAAGTCGGCAGAGCCCAGGGTATGGATTTGTTTGTGCTGGGTTTCACGATGAGCATTGTAAAGCCCCAAGAGCTTATTTCCCCCCAGATTAATCCATGGGAGAGGGGAGGAAAAAAAAAAAGGGAAGTTTTCTGCTGTTCACAAGGAGACTAGGCAGGTCAGACTCTCTCCAGTTCCTCCCTCAGCAGCAAAGGAGGTGCTGAACATCCCTTCTCTGTTCAAGGCCTCCTGGTCCACAACAGGACCAAGCAGTGGGGTGTTCTGGGGTATTTCATCAGATGTTTTCCCTAGGAAAGGCTCTGGGCAAATATAAGGTTCTGGGCAAAGATAAAGGATCTGCAACGTTCGTGAATTCATATTGGTCAAGTCCGAAGTGGAGGGGGAGATTCTCTTTCTCAGAAGATCTTAAAAGGCAGATGGTGAAATAAGTCCTTTTCTTTCCCCACATTTTGGGATTATTTTGAGGGTGGCTTCCAATTCCCAAACAAAACCAAAATGTTATGTGAGACATCTTCTAAACCAACTTCACTCCAGTAGATTTAAGCAAAATCTTTATGCAGGAAGGGGTATTTTCCCTGGCTTTAGACAGATGGATAAAATCTTTATCAGGATGGGGAGCAGCTCAATCCCTGGAGGGTCCTAGAGGCTCTGGATCAAGGTGTTGGCTTCCAGGACATCCCTGGTGTATTGAGTAAGTAAGTAAGTGAGTAAGAGAAAAAAAAAAAAGGAAAGAAAGAAGAACCTTTTAAAGCAGAAAGGAACATTTCCAGCATTTTACTGCAAATTTTCCGTGTCAGCCAGGGGGGTTGCAGAAGCTTTGTGGCAGTCTGAAAAGGAGGATGCAACAAAAGCCCCTGTGTCTTTGGGCTACTGCCTCTCAGACATGGGGTGTCCATGGGGAGGGCTGAGCGAGGCCTCTCTGCCTAGTCCCACTTTTCCTACAGCTTTTCCTACAGAAA
>NW_010587525.1:38449-51481 GCF_000705375.1 Tinamus guttatus | reverse complement strand
GTCGCGCAAGTCCTGGCAACTGCTTTGCATCCCCTCCCGAGCCCTTTTGAACTTTATTTTGGAATATTGTCCACTTTCTCCCAAGGAAAAAAGGAAGAAGAAAAAAGTCACAGCCGTACCTACCGGACTGCGGAAGGGAAGCGCAACTTGCGCCCCTATCGCGCATCGGGCTACTAATGACCTGCGGGGGCGGCCCTGGGACCTTTGGGGTCGCGGGAAAGTTTTGTGCGGGAGGGCCAGGCTGAGGCAGCGCCGGGAAACACTTTTTTTGTTGGGGGAAATCCGACGGCACCGCGTTCTGGGACGGTCGGGAACGCAGTGGCAAGGGAGTCGGGTCCCCTCCCCGCAATCACGGCAAGATGCTCCCAAGCCCCGGCCCGCACTGTCAGGCTGCGTGATGAATTAAGGGCTTCGCAGTCGAAACCCATTTCCCCCTCCATTAGCGGCCAAGCAAATGGGGAGCCGCGTGAATATTTTCACCGCGAGAGATCTCATACGTCTCATACATCTCCGCCAGAGCCGCCCCTCGGGCCATGCGCTCACAGCGAGGCGAGGGCAGGGGGAGGCTGCAGCCGCGATGCGGGAAAGGGCATGAGCCCCCTCTGTGCTGGCTGCGGGGGACAGCGGGGACAAGGTCCCCTTGCACGGCGAGGAAAGGTGCCCCCACCCCGAGGAGGGGTGTCCTGGGAGAAAGGCTGGGACGGGCGCTGGGGGAACGCAGATTCCCCTTGCTCGAGCAAGGCGCTCCGGGAAGTTTCTCCCCCGCACTGAACGCTCGGGACACCCGACGTGGTGGCTTTGTATTTTTAGGAGGGCGGGAGGAAGAATTTGGCCGCTCGTGGCCGAATCTGCTGCGTGGATGCGCTGGCGCCGGAGCCGCCCAGAGCCGCGCGCGCCCCGATGGGCGCAGGGAGAGCGGCGGGGCTGGAGGGCTGGGGACGGCCCGGGCCTGGGGAGCTGCGGGCACCGCCGGGCCCCGCTGCAGGATTGGGCCGTCGGGTCCATTTTCCCGGCAAGAGCCGCGCACTAAATGCCGTACGAGGCGCGCCGAAACTCAACGAATTGCGGGCAGTGCGAGGAGCAAACGCGGCCTGGGACAGAGGGGGGTCCCCTCGAAATACCCGTCCCCCGGGGGCACCTCCCGGCGGCTCCCCCCATTTCTCCCTCCGCTGCAGCCGCCCGCCCTCTGACTGCGTCCCGGGCCCTGGCTCGGTTTTCAGAGCCGGGAAAAAAAAAGAAATTTCCTCCCCCCTCCACCTCCCAACTCCATCCGTCCCCTCCGGCGGCCCCCCTCCAGTTCCACTTGGTTAGCTCAAGTTTTCCATGTAAATGACAGTAATAAATATCTAATCATGTCCCGCAGCCATCGGCGGCTCGACGAGCAGCCGGCATTAATGAGACATCCCGGGGAAGTGGGGGCAAGAAGGGGAAGGAGGAGAAAGGGGAAAAAAAGAGAGGAAAAAAATAAGAGAAAGACGAGAAATGGGAAGAGCAATTAGAAAGGATGCAGGGAAGTTTCCCCGTTCCTCTATGCAGCTTTTGCCGGCAGCCCCTTGCGACCGCCGGGGACGCGGAAGGGCGCGGAGACCCACGGCCCGGAGCACCTGTGGGTCGCCTGAGCTCAGCCCCTTTTTCCTCAGATTAAGCCCCTTTTCCCCAATCCCCCCACCCGGGGTGACGGACACGGGCGAAGTGTCGGGGCGAAGCTCCCGCCCGGCCCTGCCCCCCCAGGCCCGGGGGCTGCCGTGTGTCCGTCAGCACCGTGATTCCCAAACAATTACTGGGGCTGGAAAGAGCTTTTCATGCTGTTTGGGGAGGAAGAAGGGGGGAGGCTAAGGCTGAAATTAAACCGTGAGAGTTGGATTTGTTCTCCTAACGCTAAACAAATGGAGTGATTACCTTCTTTCCAAACGCATCAGTCATACTACATTAAGTAGCAGAGAGCTAATTATCCCAATTAGGAGGCTGATTTATAATTAATGGCTTGGACCAAGTGATAATTGGATGTTAATGGATAACAGTTTTGTCTGAAGTAGCCTCCCGCTTCCCCGAAGGCAGGGCTGGAGGGGGGTTTTTCGTCCCTCCCCTGCCAGGAGCACAAAGCAGAGGAGGGAAGAAACGGGCTCTGAGCTGCTACACGGGGACCGGCGCCGTGCCCAGGACTGCGGGGGTCCCAGGGGAAGGGGCCATGGGAGCTGGGATGAGCTGGGCCCCGTCATGTCCTGCTGTTGCCTCCACCAAGGTTTTGATCAGCCCTTGGCTTCTCCTTCCCGGCTTTCCAGGGCTTGGAAGCTAAGGCAGGCAGAGTAGGACCCCAATTCCCTGGGGGTGCTGGGGCTTCAGCCCTGCACCAAGTGTATGTTTCTCTCTCAACACCTGGATCTCAGAATTGGCGCTTTAGCTCTCTGTTTTTTCCTTCCTCCTTCCATTTTTTATTTTACACCAATGAGTAAGCCCACGCAAGTCCCAACTGACCCAATTTGCCCCAGGAGGGGAGAACTGTATCACTCCCCTTTGGCTTTCAGATCATGTTTCTAAGTTCAGTTCTTCCATTTGGGTATTTAAATAACTCAGAATTGTAAGGGTAGAAAATCCCTGAATGGGTGAGAGTGGTTTCAGCTCTCTAAGATACCCCATGACAGATGAGAGATTGTATTAAATTACCCTGATGTACTCAATATATATATATAAAAAGTACATCCGAAATTGTACTATCAGAGCAAGTGAGAGAGGGATTCCATCTTTCCACATTAATTTGAACAGGTCTTGATGTGCAAACGGGACATTCCCCCCCGCACTCGCACAGGCTGGGGGGCTGCACGGGGCTCTGGTTTCTGTCTCGGGGGGTGCAGCTCTGTTTTGCAGCGCTGGTGCAGAGGCTGCTTCCCCTGGGCATCCTGCCTGTGGCAAAGAGGCAGAAACTGGCCTGGAGACCCTTCCCCTCCAGCCCAAGGTAAGGGCAGGCTGGCCAGGGATGTTTTGTGCGATACGGTCATAGAGGGAGGGATTGCAGTGGGTTTTGTTCCCATTTATCCTCAAAATGGCATTTATCCATATCAAAAAATAATTGAGCAAGAGAGGAATCTGATAGAAATGAATCCAAGGAAAACAGATTTCCCTCCTCTCCGCCACCCTCGCGACCAGCCCTACAAAACAACGGAGCCGCAGAAAACGGGGCCAATCTCTTCCGACGTGGCTACCGCTGGCTTTGCTGCTCAAGCCACAGGCAAGCCCTTGGCCAGAAGCTGTTCCCAAAGATGCGGCTGCATCGTGCCCCCAGGGATCACCTTGCGGCTACCGAAATTCAGCTCTTTGGGCTGGAAACATTTCTGCTGCGGCACTGACAACTACCCGTTTGGTTTGGACCCTTTTAAAAGCCTCAGTGCTGACTTCTGCTGCTCGAGTCAGAACAGAGACATTTAGAGCTGCTTGGATTTTTTTGGTTTTGTTTTGTTTTCTTCTCTTTTTGGGAGGCAGGAGGGGAATCCTAGGGCAAATTGCAGAGCAACAAGGATTCAAATAAGCCAAAATATTCCGGTCTCTACATAGCTACTGACAAGAACAACCCACTTTGGGGGAATGTCCACCAGAATGTGATGTTTATAGAGAGGGGATTATTCTGTTCTTAAATGCTGCAGAACATCTAGGAATGAATTTGTGATGTTTCAAGGTTAGTCAAAACCCTGTGTCTTTTTCCTTCCAGCCTATTCCAAAGATACTGAAATTCCTTGTTCTGGTTGTTGGCTTTGGCAGGGTTTGGATTGTGCCCTTCGTGATCTCTCAAGTTAGTCTGGTGCAGCCGCAGCTGCGGGGAAGGGCAGAGGCTCCGGGAGTGGGATGGGAGCAGGGCTGGGATGCCAGGAGCAGGATCAGGGCACAGGGGATGCCTGAGGCCATTGACTCTCAGAGTGGCCGCAGCCAGGAGCTGTGGGTGGGCTGCTGTGTGAACGGGATTTCTTCCTGGTAGCTGCTCGCGTGGTGTTTTTGGGAGGAACTGCGGGCTCCGCGTGGCCAGATCAAACACTGCGGGGGAGCCGCAGGGACGCGGTGCGGGGCCGCAGTGTGAGCAGGCAGCAGCGCTCCGGGGCGCAGCGCCCGCGCCGGGACGGGCACCGCTGCAGCGCCCGCAGGCTGGGCCACGCTGCAGTGCAGCCCTGCAGCGCAGGGCACCTGCCACCCGCCGCGACGCGCTCCTGGCCTGGGAGCTGCCGGGAATCCCGTGCGTGTGTCCAAACACTGCCGGGAAGCATCACGAACGCCCCGGCTCTCCGCAGCTGCTGGTTTCTGTAAGAACTCTACTTTGTGGCCCTGTTTGTGCGTAGCTCCTTCTTTCTGTTTTTTCACCCTCCTCTGCCTGTACAAGCCACTAGGCAAAACTGACTTTTGCAGTGATGTGAGGAAAACAAGCAAACGACCTTTGTCTGCTGCGAAAGAAGAAAATTCAAAATTTTGCAAGGCAGATGCTTGTTCCTTTAAAGTATTAAGCATCCCAGTGTACACCCTGCTGAAGAGATCTTTTCCAAGTATATGTTTGTTTGTTTGTTTGTTTTTGGTATTTCCTTTTTTTGCTAAGGTGACCCTTGCCTGTCATCCTGACTGACTGTAGCCTGAGCAGAAGCAGCCGTCCCCACGCGTGTTGTGACTGTAGTTTTCAGAGTGCTGCAAACACCATCTGCAGGGGCAGACCCAGTGTGCGGTTGTCCCTGCAGAAACATCACAGGCCAGGGATCTCATCTTCTCCGCCTCATCGTCTTCAAAATTTAGCTTGTTCCTCAGCTCCGCGTGATACCCAGTTCAAGCAATTGCAGGCAGTGCTGTGGTTTTGCCGCATTTCATCCGGGCAAGTGAAGAGCAATGGGGAAAGTTGTTCCATGCCAAGCAGGGCAGGCAGCAATGACAGTGGGTAACCACCGCATCTCCCAAGGATGCTCTTCTCCCCTCCTAGGTTGTATTTAACCACTCGGGCTGGTGCCCATCACTTGTTGTGCTGACTTGATGGGTGAATAATGGTAGTGGGGGAAGAAGTCACCCCCTCCTCTGTCCAAGTTACCCCTCTCCCCTGCCCAAGGGAGGCAGAGGGGCATGCGCTGGTGCTGCTCCCATCCTCCCGGGATCCTGGCTGGGCTGGCACCACTGAGCACATGGCCTTTACCAGCCCCATGCCTGGAGTGGTGGCAGCAGCTCCTGAGCAGCAGGAGAGGAGCTGGGAACAACCCCAGTTGCCTCCACAAACCTTCTCCACTGGGGAGTTCTGCATGCACTGATTCTCCCCACAGCCTCCTTATTTTGGCACACAACCATAGATTCCTGGCAATTTGAGGCAATCGTGTTAAGGGTGGAAACCTCTGGGGTTTTGCTTCCTTTCTCAGGGCGATGTGACTGCGTGGCAGGGCGGCTGCAGGCAAAGCTGGCGCGGGGCTGTCGGCAAGGGCAGAGCCGGATCCCTTCGCTCCAGCACTGGAGAATCCCCCTGCCAGCACCAAGGCAAGAGAAACGCTGCTTCTCAGGCAGAGCCCCTTTTACTGAAGGGGGTGACCCAGGCAAACCACATCTAAATACAGCTAAGTCAGAAACATGCTTGTTTTGGAAGGCGTGAGGGAGACGGTCTATATCTTTTTTTCATCCTTTTTTCTTTTTTTTGCATGCAAGCAGCCAAGTTAAACATTCTAAGCTGTTTGTGAATTCGGTAGTTTGGTTGAATAGCCTTAAAGGTTACTCCAAGGCCCTGACCCGGGGCTGGAGTCATGGTGAGATTGGGCAGGCTGCTGCCTTCAGCATCGGCGAGCAAGGGGAGCGCAGCGCGAGCATCCTGCGGCCGGGCTGGCCAAGCTGCCCTCTAACAGGAATCACAAGATCTGCATCAAGCCCCTTCTCTCTCTGCCTTTGCCCAAACTGGAAGCAGAGCAGGACCTGGAGCCAAAGGGATGTTCATTTTTAGGAGGTTTCTGCTTTGGTCTCAACTGCAAGAGCTGGTCCTGAGGGCTGAGCACAACCCCAAAGGGGAAGCGGGAGCTGCGTTTACACCAACCCGATCCGCAAGATTTGCAGGGTGTAAATTATGACCAACGTACTCTGAAGGGCTGCGAAAGACTTAGTGCCGCGGTGATGCTCAGCAGTCCCCATCAGCTTTGTGCTGCAAATCATGATCTCCAAGCCTTAAAAATTGTGCCCAAGTCAGATGCTTCAAGGGTGTCTTGATTTCACGCTGGATCTTTAGAGACCACACTGCAGCCAGAAGCACTAGAAATTATTTAAATGGGAGCTTCTGCAGTCACTTGGCTCTGTTTTCTGGGGCTTGGACGGGGGGAAGGAGGATTTCACAAAAGCTTAACTCATCAGTTGCTGTGATTTTTAGTTACCTCCATTAGCCAGGGCTCGTTGCCTTGTCTGCTTGTAACCTGGTGCTCAAGTTTGCAGAACTGACTAATAAAAATTCCCCATTGCAGCAGGACGCTCCAAGGTTTCTTCTCTAAACCTTACGAAACCATTTGGATCCTCTCACACTTCCAGCATGAATGAGTGGTACTAATACACAGAGCTGCGGTTCTCTCCCGCATGAGAGCTCCGACAGAAGCAAATATTTGACAAAGTCCACCCCCAAACTGTGCCACTCTCCCTAAATGGAAGTATTTCCAGGTTTCGGATGCTGTCTGTGTTCTTAAGAAAATTGGCATCCTCGTTTTAAGGGCTAGAGAAAGGTTTTGCCTGCCTGTTGCTGGAGAGGAATAGAGCAGTATTAATAAAGGGCAGCAGCGGTAGCTGAACACCAGTCCCTGCAAGAGCCCCTGCAAGTCCCTGCAAAAATTTGTGTGACAAGCCCATTTTTGCTTTCGGTGAGTTGAGATTGACTCCGACTAGATCTAGTTTTGATCTCGCTCTGCCTCAGGTAATTAACTGTATTTAGATCCAGGGATTTACACAGAAATAAAACTATTGCAGGTAGAGTAGAAATGATCAATCTTGATTTTTTTAGAGCTGTTCTCAGTTCTTTTATTCCAGTCATAAGAAAAATCCTTTCCAACTCTGCTTTTATGATATGTGTTGCTCTGAGACTTTGGTGTTTGAATGAGAAAATACGGTGTGTTGCAGTATTTCAAGTTATTTATATTTCAGCCACGACAAAAGTGAGATTGCTGAATGACTAAGGAAACAATCTCACGTGAGGAACAAAACTGATTTATGACATGCTAGTTATTATCTTACATGATTTTAGAACCTTTTATATCTTAAAGATTTAGGGCTATTAAAAAGAAAAGATTGAAGAAAACCTCTTGCAAGGTTCATTTATTCAGAAGCCCCTAGGTATGTAATTCATTTAGCACCAAATATATATAAAACTTATGTCGGTGGATAGACTGAGTCTCTTCTGGACTGTCTGATCAGCAGGGCAGAGATTTGTTATTTATCTTGCTGATTTAAAGTGTCTGAATAGGGATTCGAAGCATGAAAACATCAAGCCGAGCGGCTCCAGGACTGGGAGGATATTTTGTTGTTTTTGTATTTTGTTGATTTTATTTTTGAGGATGTTTACTGCCAGTAGTAATATGGAGGACACAAAGCAGTGTCTGCTATTCCCAGTTAATAATGAACAATTACCTGAGCTCCGTGCAGGGAAACGGGAGCAGCGGTTTGTGCCCTGCAGCCCGGCACGCTGCAACTTTGCTTTTTATGTGACTGGGCTGCTCCTATTTTTCTGGCGTCTCCACCAGCTATACGCTGCAGGGAGCAAGGTGCAGGTCACGGGTGATCATCAGACATTTCTTCTGCAATTTTTGTCTGCTGCTGCTCCCATTCCGCACGCAGTGTTTGGCTTCAGGGTGTGGGCTCAAAGCCATGCAGGGCTCTTCCAACATTAAAAGGCACCACTGGGCAATTTATTTTCATCAGAAAATAATTTTTGCAAGAGATTCCTTCATGTTACCTATGGTGCTGAATTTCCTTTCTGCCAATAAGTTATCCAAATCCAGACAAGATTTCACTAAAGCTTATTTTCTGCGTTATGAAGATCTCATACATGCCCCTTTTCCCCCACAAGCCTCCCTAGTTTCTGAAAGGCACTAAGGAAATGATGAAGCAACATCCTGCTGATGCCGAACAGTCTCTAGCAAGTGCTGGTATCCCCTTCTTGACTCCTCCAAGAAAAATTAGTTGTCTTTTTAAGCCTAATCTCATAGGTTTTATTATTCCATTCTGCATGATGATATCTGAACATCTTTATATGCCAGAGAATTTAGTCTCTCTTTTTTTTTTCTTCTTTTTTTTTTTCTTTTTTTTGAGTTTGGGATGACTCCCTGTTTAAAGGAGCCAGCTGAAGGAAAAAGAGAAAATGGTCCAAAGTCCCTACAAAGCTTTCAGCTCTATCCCCAACCCCAAACTCATGGTGCCCTACAGAGTTTTTGTGAGCAGAAAACTCTCAAATCCTAAGCATTTCCTACTTCTTCCTCAGTAAATTGGTCAGAAATACTGAAGAAGCCTCATCTAGACAGCCTCTTTGGGAAGAAAAATGGTTTCCTCCAGAATAACCCACTTGAGCAAAATCACGGTTTAAAACTGCTTGTGCTGTGCACCAGGAGCAGCTGCGGCTCTGTCCTGGCCGCGGGACGAGCTCGCCCGCTCCGCAGCGCTCCGTGGCCAGCGCGAGGGACATTCACAGGCTGCAGGAATCAAGACGTTTCTCCCCTAATAGGCTTTGTCACTTCTGTGTTCTGTTACACGTCTCGTGTGCATGGCAGGTGAAGCCAGATACAGACTGGTGACGTTTTGATGGGGAATGAAATGAAGAGAGCAGTGAGAGACCCGATCTCATATTCTTAGGTGCAGTAAATAAATCTGTATTTCTTTTTCTTTCTTCCTCAGTAGAGGGGGAAAATACTAAAGTTTAGTTTCAAGGTACTTTCCAGAATACTTCCCTAATCATTGTTTTTAAAGAGGTTTTGTTGTTCTCATACCTTTTTCAAATACATATAGGGACACCAGCTCCTAGGAAGTTTTCATCCAGTGAGGAAGCCAGCAGCTATTTCCTCTTTACTTTTCTCTCTCAAGACAGGATGGTGCTCCTGGGTGTATAATTAGATACTAATTAAATAGGGAAACTTAGAGCCGTTTATACAAGCTGGGAAGCCCAGGCCAGCTGGCATCAGCCCTTGGGGCTGATGATGCTGCCCTGAGGTCCAGCACCCACTATCCCCTTGTATCCTACATTATTAAGTGACTTGCATCACTCCAGTGCTACTGGAGACATGGAAAAATGGAGTGAAACATCCCTTTTCCTTCCCAATTGGCCCTGCGCTGTCCTGCCAGTTGCATCACTGCCCACTCAAGGCTTCCTGCAAAGCAGCAGCTCAAACTTTGCCCTCTTCCTCCTCCTCCTCCCGGCTGCTCTCCTTCCTTAGGCCCTGCAGCCAGCAGAGACATAAAAGATGCATTTGCAGCTTTTGAAAATTAAAACCATCTATACAGCCAGTGGGGAGGGATCAGCTTATTTGGTTGCTTAATGAAATATAAAGATTATTTTAACCAGTGTAAGCACTATTCGACAGCTTGTGAAACACAGCAGTGGCTTGATGAATGGCTTTCTCCATTAAAAAAAAATGCTGCATGATGTCTTTTAAATATTTAATTTATTGAGGCTGGAGAGTGCTCAGAGCTGACAGTTAAATAGGAATTGTTTGCAGTCTCAGTTAACTTGGCCTATTTGGTTGAACGGGCTTGCTCAGTAAGTGCAAGATATCTCTTTTTTTCCTCCTGACTTTTTTTTACACTGAATTTAAGATAATGTATTTATTGCACAAGTGATCGGGGAGTTCTGTTTGTTGCCTGCCCTGCAGCATGCCAAGCAGTTATCACCAAAACCGTGAGGTATATTGGCTTCCTTCATGTGTCTGTCACTGTTTTGTAAGTTCCCTTATTATTTATTATTATTATATTTATTATAATTATATTTATTAGTGCCAGGAGAGTTTGTGTGAATGCACACATTAAAAAAAAAAAGCCTCTAAAAGCATCTTTTAACAGCTAAATAAATGGAGATCTTGCTGAGGAATGGGCTTCCTGGTCTCCTGACCCCAAACCATCGGCAGTGTCCTCTGAGGACTGCGTATGCCAGGGGAATTCCCTTCCTCTGCCCCTTGTTCGCCCAATGTGCCCCTCTGGTACACAAACAGCAACATGCAAAGGCATTAGAAAACCCACGGGCATTTCTGCCAAAGCCACTTGGCCTCCTACGTATCTCCTGGCAAGGTTGAGCCCGGTGTGGATTCTTCAGCGTCTATTAAGGATTGAGATCTGGCAGCAGCCCAGGGCAGCTAATAGGTTCTGTGTCCTAGACAGGTTTTCATCCCATGCGCAGGAACAGGATAACTCAGTCCCCTCCTAGCCTCTGCATGTACCTCCTTCCATCTGCTTCTTTCCCAGCTCCTGGCCAGAGCGGCAAATCTTCCTTAAGTTGTATTAGAGCAGGCCTATTCTCGGTTTTTAGGACAGCATCCATACCAAAAATACCCCCTATCCCCGTGGCTCAATTCAAAACTAATGTGGGCTTGTACTTTCTTCTCCATTAGAAAGAATAAAACCATAATATGGTGTAGATACGGTGTAGATGAAGATTGAACAGATTATTTTAGTTTGGGAATGTCTGTCTTTACTTTTTAAAAATTAATGTAGTAAATTTTGAAATAAGGTATTTTGAAAATGAAATAAAAATTAAGGGCTTGGATATATATATATATATATAAAAAAAAAAAAAAAAGATCGAATTTCAATACCTCCAACCTCTGGGTTTCCCAGAAACAGTATAGAATATATCTCAAGTATCCTGCCCCACTTAGATGCATTTTTCAATAACTCATGAATTCATGTAATAATTGTCTTTCTAACAATTTCTAGCTCAAACTAGCGGAGAGCTTTTTGCTTTTAGCTTGTTTTCTTTGTTTGTTTTTGCTTGGGAAAGGATATCACTGGTGATATTTTCCATGTGCCACAGAAATGTGCCTGGAGCCTGTGCAGAACAAGGTGGGAGGTGGGCGTGGGGGAGCAACAAAGCTTTTTTGGAGCCTAAGTTAATTGTGAAAAAGTGAATTTAGAGCAGATGGATAGGGAAGCCCAATGCAAATGAAGGTGGTATTAGGGTCTGTATCAGATCCCCCTGGTGTAACCATAACTGAACCTGTTGTTCTCTATGAGCACCATCGGCATGGAGATGAAGTGATGGCAGAGTGCAGGGGATCTGGGGAAATGGGAATGAGACTAAGCATAGGTGATCAAAATGATGAAAACTACTTTCTAAGAGGCTGCCTAGACAACCCGCCTGCTTTCCTTACGTTAGCGCATCTGGATCTCTTCCGTCTCTGAATGGTCATTCATTGCATTGACTCTCTGTCCGATGACTTGCTGGTAGGAATGATACTTTGGGAGTTTTCTTTGTGGTAAATGTTTCACATCTTGCCTTCTGAACAATATTTCACATCTTGCCTGGTGTCTGATGAAGCAGGGAAAGAACATCCTTGGGGCCCTCTGTCATTTGTAACATGGATGAATGGAGCATCTTTCAGCTTTCAAGACCAATATGAGGCTCAATTTTAGAGATGGTCTATAAGGAAAAACATCTTGAAGTTTCATACTGAGCCAACAGTAGAAAAAAAGCCATTAGTTTTTTTTCAAATAATTTCCTTGCTATTGAGCTACAAGACTCCAGTATTTATTGCAAACTATAATTCCCCCTTTAGCAATAACATTTTTGGCCCTGTTATGTTACAGATTTATTTTTCTTTACACCACATGTATTTTTTTTTTTGCTTTTTTTTTGCTTTTTTCTTTTGACTACCATTTGTGTTTTGTTAAAAAGAACGTTAAGAAGAATGAATAGAAATGAGTTACACATGAGTGTGTTCAGATAAGACAGATTCTTTGACATTATGGCAACAGGATTGTGAAACAGCCCACTGCAGGCAATGGCAAGGACAATATGCGACCTGGCTCTGCGTTAAAGTTTGATCAGTTCATTCGTAGTGATTCTGGCGAGTACTTAACCCTCCTGAGAATCCTGTGTTGTTCAGTGTATTATTTCTAGCAGAGAGTCAGACGCTGGACTCTCAGCTGGGAAGCCAGATGGGTGTCACTGGCGCTTTAGGTCTGGGGGAACTAGTCTGAATCCTAGTCTAGAGCCTGCCAAGGTCAGGAGGCTGGAGGCGACCCTTGAGTGCCTCAGTTTATGTTTCAGGTTGGCATCTCTGAGACTCTGCGAGGACACAAGGACACAGGAACAGCATGTAGCTAAGCGCTCTCCTGCCGGCTCTTCTTTTCCAGGTCTATGTCGCCATGCAGCACTATGGAGTGAATGGCTACTCCCTTCATGCCATGAATTCCCTGAGCGCCATGTACAACCTGCATCAGCAGGCAGCTCAGCAGGCCCAGCACGCGCCCGACTACCGCCCCTCGGTGCACGCGCTCACCTTGGCAGAGAGACTGGCTGGTAAGAACAACTTATGGCTTTTGCAGTTCCCTGGGCAAGGTGCTTGCTGCTTCCATGAGCTAAACTCTCCCTCAGCAGGGAATTTTAAGCAGGTTGGTGAGTGACTTAGCAAACCGGTGTGATGGGATAAGGACAAGGCTGACTGGAGAGCCCCCGAGCCCTGGGCAGGACAGGAGGGAAGGCAGAGCATATTTAAATCCTGGAGGTGTTGATTACATCTCTAGCAATGGCAGCATTTCACCTGCTCACTGCTTGGTTACAAACACTTGGTGAAAATCTTGGTCTATACTTGGTTATATATTAGGCATATAGGCCACACTGTGCAGGCAACAGATGCCCTCCAGTATTGGATGCAAACTGGCAAATGCTCTTGGCTCTGGAATGGTACCTGGAGAGCCTGGGCGCAAGGCGGAACACGATGCCATTGCATGGAATTAAAATTATAGGGTTAAAAGACACCCACATCTCTTTTAACAGGTGAAGAACAGATGCCAGAAAGACTGACTTTGCTGTTAGTAAATAACAGACTAATGAACATGAGCATGCAGTCATTTGGACTTCCC
>NW_010587525.1:25120-38282 GCF_000705375.1 Tinamus guttatus | reverse complement strand
TGATTCCTTCCAGCCTAGAGCACTTAGAAAGAGTCATCCACACACACAGCTTTAGAGGGCTAAATTTAAGAGATGTTGGCTTAGGTCAAAGCAAGGACACAAGAGTCTCACGCCCGTCCTTAAAGGTGGGTATACCATAAAAGCAAAGTGCAAGGTTCTCAGCCTCTTAGGATAAACAGACTACTGTTGACTCTCAAATCTTCTTTCCAGACATGTCCCCTTATTGAGCTTATGAAGGAAATGTTAGTAGTGACCTTATCTATATGATCCCTCAGGTCACTCCTTATGGCTTGTGAGATCCCTGGGGTCTGTAGACAGCCCTGGGGAATCTATCCTTGACAAAAGAAAATCCAAATGGGATCAAGGAGGCTTGAACTCTAATTCTGGCTCTGTCACTGGCCTGCAGAGTGATGATGGGTAGGCAAATTCTTTGTCTTGGTCATCTATCCTGCCCTTCCCTCACATTTTCAGCTCATGGGTGATTGAATGGGAGTGGATGTTCCCAAGAACTGCAGTGTGCCTTGCAGACTTTGGCCCTTGGGTGGCTCTTCCCTAGACACAAGGATCTTCTAAAAGATTTTTTTGGTCATTTGCATCTTTTACTCTAGAACATGGAGGACTTAACATCTTTGACCCTAACTAGGGAAAAAAAAAGAAAAGAGAACTGAACAAAAAAGGAGTAAAAGAGCTATTTTCATGTTCTCTAGCAAGGAATTCAATTGGTGTTCTGACCTCTTATCTTTAAAATTAATAACCTACCTATGAGAGTGTCACCAAATTAAATCCCACTGTCCCCCTGTGATCTGCTTATCTTTGGCGGGGTAGGCATTACATACCTACAAGCCAGTTCCTTTGCAGTTACTTCACATTGTTACCTCTGAATATCTTTAGTGCAGGGTGATAGATCTCATTTGCCTTCCGGGGACAGTCAGAATAAAACAGCACAAAAGCAAATGACCTTAAGTCAGAAAACAGAGGTTTCTGAATTTAACTGCAATGCCTCACCTGCAATTTATATTCTCCTTCTTGCACAAAGCCTGGAAACATAGTTAAAGCATTAAAATAATTGTTGGAGCTTTCGTTGGAGTAGCCAAACTTAATGCATGAGCTGCTGCCTCTGGGGAGCTGGTGGGTCTAACCTCTACTCTAGAAATTCAGGCATATTCCAGCCTGCAGGTAGGATGTTAAACCAATGTCCTCTCTTCTGATTTCTTACATCAGAAACACAAATGTTAGCTTTGTAAAACATTTCAGGGTAGCTTCTATTTCTTGTCCTGGAACATTCCTTCTTCTAGGCTGGCTGTCTTGTGTGTTATTTCTGAATGCATAACGGATGCTGTCTTTGACTCCAAAAGTGGCAGCAGCTATTACTAGTGTTTTAATTCCCCCAGGGGCTGCGATACCTTGAATACAAAAGTCTCTTGTATGCAACCAACGCTGTATTGTATTTGGCCAAAGACCTTTAGCCCGATCACGTCTTCTCCAGATCGCCAAAACCACACTACTTTGGCAGCTGCCCAGAAAGGCACTGCAAATGCTGACCTAGAATGAAACAGCTGGAAGTTTGGGAGAGGAATGCTTGAGTAGTGCAAAGCTGATTTGCTACGCTCATTAGTGAACATATTTGGAACCTGGCTGTGCGGTTCTGGGCCTGGCCTGACAGCAGGTTTTGTTTTATTGTTTACTTTCAAGCCATGATACTCGTGACAAACTCACAAACAAACAGCAACAAGAGCTTTCATCTGGCTCTGTGCATTGATAATGCTGACTTTTCCCCCTATTAGGTTGTTTTCTAATGTGCTTATCCCTCTTTTCTGCTTAGAGTCATAGTCTTAACTAAATTAAAAATGATACCAGACACTGCTAGAGCTCTTTTTGCATTTCATCTTTGAGAGCAAACCTCTCGCCAAACTGGGTATTTCATTCCAACATTGTAGCATAACATGTTCCAGCTTGCATAATAAAGACACTGTTTTTTTGTAATTCATTTAAAAATAACTTATTTTCATTGATTCAAGGAGATCTTTCCACTCCAACTAGCTGTTGTGAAATTGCAACGCCTGTGGTAAAATAATAAGCCCTAAAATAATAAGCCTAAGTCCCTAAGTGAGACTCAGATTTTCCCCAGCCTGAATTTCTTCTCTGCTCTCAATTTTGCAAGCACAGTTTGCAATGTCAGACCTTCTGAGTAGCTCCTCTACTATGAAGGATGCATTGCATGAGCTCTGGACTTGCAATCAGCAGGGCTGGGTTCAGTTCCTGGCTGGCTTTTCCAACCCAGATGCTGGAGAGTGTCTGTCCACAGTAAAGCACGTGCTTTCAAGCTAAACAGACATAAGCACATGAGCTTAAGTGCTTTCCTGAACTGGAGCCCAGAACAACTCTCCAATATCATGCCTTGAACAGTACAATAAGCGACATAACAAGACATTAAAATAGGGGCAGTTCAGTCTGTTTTCTGGGAAGATGCAGGTCTTCTACTGTGGCTCTAACCGACACATCAGGCACAAGGCAGCTGGGTTTGGGCTACATGGGCTCTTCCCAATGGACAGCACTGAGTCTCGTTGCAGTGTTGAAGCCTACTGGAGCTCTGCCCTTGGCTTCAAGGAGAACATGACCATAATGTTGGGACCCTCTCCTGTTTATGACAGGAATTCTCCTTACTTTGTTTTTAATTGTGTTCCCTACAAATGACGCTTATGTCATGATGGGATCTGTGCATCTATAGGTCGTTCCCCATCACTTCTGTTTGGTTCATTTCAACCAAACTTAGCACAGGAGTCTCAAAAGTTCCCACAGCTGTCATTGAAAGAGGTTTCAACTCCAGACCTCTCCTAATCAGAGCCTTTATCTTCTCAAACACCTGAGTTACCAGCAAAGCACATGCAGAAGATATTTTTAGATCTAAAGCCCATGCAAACACTTGCTGTGTAGGTTCACCAGGCATTGTTAGCAAGCTTTTTATTCAACTTCCACATACAAATTCCAATAATTAAATTGGCCACTCTTCTTGTCTTCCAACGGCTGTACATTTCAAGACATCATTTTGGAGGCACGTTATGGATCCCAGCATCGCAAACAAAGGCGAAGTCGCACAGCCTTCACAGCCCAACAGCTGGAGGCATTGGAGAAGACCTTCCAGAAGACTCACTATCCAGATGTGGTGATGAGAGAGCGGCTGGCTATGTGCACAAATCTACCTGAAGCCAGAGTACAGGTACCAATTCTTTGGTTGTTAGTGGGGGACATTTTAAGAGGTCCTTTGGGGTTCCTAGAGGGTTGACTAACTCTGCAGGTCTTTCAAGATGCTTACAGTGTGGCCAAAGATTTTTGGGCAGATGAAATTGTCAAAGAGGACAAAAAAAATCCCCAAACCATTCAACCCAAGTGACAAATCTGCTATAGAAATTTTGTATCCACGAGCATATTTTTTAAATTTAGGGTTGTCTGAACTGTACGCTGCTTTTCATTTGTCCTTTTACATTTCTAGGTGGGAGGTTTTAGAAACTTCAACAGAAGTTTATACTTATTTATATACTTATGGTGATTTTCTGGCTTTCTCAGAAGAGCAGAAATGCAAGTAAATCCAGCTGCTCTCTTCCATCATTACCAGTACTTGTAACATTTCAGGCTAAAGTTCTTTTTTTTTTTTTAGCTTCAGCTAATGCAGCGTGCTTTGCAACCTGCTGGTAGGGAGGTTCTTACGTTGTCATGGTTTTTAAAGACTAAGCATCAAGTTCTCCAATGCAAGGTGGATAAGTGGTGGCTCTAGGAAAAAAAAACATACTTCAATTCTTTTAAACAGATACCAAGATATTTTTGACCTTCAGAATTTTTGTCTCTTGATCTAACTAACCAGCCAGCACAATCATGGATTGAAAAGATGTTTCTTCCAATCCATGTCTGCAGAGTTTGGTTAAAAAATATGGATTCTCCCCCATACCCTAGATCCCATTTCGACATATGAGCTTATACCTGTTATGACTTATTTTGGCATTTTCCTCTCTAGTTCTGGAACGCTGATAAATTAGTGTTTTCAGAACCTGGTAGAGCACTGTACTGTCAGCCAGTGTAATATCCTCAGATTCAGCTATAAGACACCTTGATCATCTGACCAGTTTAGGAGAAAAAGAAAGCTTTTGCCTTAAAGATCCAATATAAAGGGAGCCTTTTTTAAAAAAGTGTATTTATTGTACTATTTGTAAGAGCACTGAAAGAAGGTAGAGTTCTAAGTTCCAACCAACTAAACCGACATTCGGGTACCGTGGGTTTGCAGTACCCAATTTACTGGAGTTCCCTTGAGGCTCCCAGGCTGAATGATGCTGAGTTGGGAATTAAGGAGGATTTCCACCTGTTTTCTCCCCTTGCTATCTGCGACACTGAAGGTTTGGTTCAAGAACCGGAGGGCCAAATTCCGTAAGAAGCAACGCAGCCTGCAGAAGGAGCAGCTGCAGAAGCAGAAGGACTGTGAAGGGAGCCACAGTGAGGGCAAGATGGAGGCATCCATGTTGGAGACACAGACCACCGCCCCCGAGGCCGAGAAGGCCCAGAGCCTCCCGAGCGAGGTAAGCACGGACCTCAACCTCACCCTGTCGGAGCAGTCGGCCAGCGAGTCAGCGCCCGAGGACCAGGCAGACAGAGAGGAGGAGTTCAAGAGCACCTTGGAAGAAGTAAAAGCAGACAAGAGCCCTGGTGCGGACAGTAAGGCTTTGAACTGCAAGAGAGCAAGCCCAAAAGCAGGTAAGGGGCAGTGTGTTCATGGAACGTTGGTTGTATTTCTAAGATAGATGCCAGTGGTTGGGTATAGTCCTTAACCTCTTAGAACAAGGCATCTTGCACGTGGACTTCCGAAACTTGTGTCCCTGCTGTCAGGACTAAAGGGAACCTGTGGAAGGTCTGATTTCTGTTGTAACAGAGAAGGAAAAAATGTTCTGCTCAGATTAGAACTTGGTAGGGGAACAGTGTCTGGTAGCAGCTGGAAAGCTGCTGAGAAAAAGGACAAACCCATTTCTAGGAACCAGTGTGTTAAGCCTGACCCACAGGCAGGCATTAGCCGTCCTGAGCTAACACAATCCCTCTCTCATGGGACATTCCCA
The DNA here is from genome assembly GCF_000705375.1 of Tinamus guttatus. The sequence continues at coordinate 33,186 of NW_010587525.1, read as the reverse complement.
ATACATTTTTTTTAGGAGCAAACCTTGCTGTTGTGTGAACCCTATCTGGGTGAAGATCAGTGCTGGCATCTAGCTTGTAGAAATAACCCCTATCCCCTCTGTCTCCTGCTGCAGAGTCTCCTATCAGCACAACGGTGACGCCTTCATCCAGCAATGGCCTGGCTCAGACCCACTCCTACTCCTCCTCGCCCTTGAGCCTCTTCCGCCTGCAGGAGCAATTTCGCCAGCACATGGCAGCCACCAACAACTTGGTCCATTACTCCTCCTTCGAAATGGGGACACCCTCTGCCATGCCCTACTTGGGTATGAACGTCAACATGGCGCCACTGAGCTCTCTGCACTGTCAGTCTTATTACCAATCACTGTCCCACGCTCAGCAGGTCTGGTCCTCACCCATCCTGCAAGCCTCCAGCTCCCTTCCAAGCCTGAACAGTAAAACGACGAGTATCGAGAACCTCAGGCTCCGGGCAAAGCAGCACGCAGCTTCCCTTGGGCTCGACACCCTACCCAACTGACTGCAAGACACGTTGCCATTGGCCACAAGAAGACGTACCAGGGTTGGCACTAGATGTATCATGCCTTGAACCCCCCACCCTCATCTCTTCCTGGGGAAAGGTGCTCCCATGCAGGGCAAACTTTGCATTTATAAAGGTCTCTTTAGCACCACAATTGCATCAGACCCATTGTGGTCTACCAGCCTGGTCTTCACTACGTATTGAATGAGGAAGGGGGAGAAGATGTATATTTAGAGAGATGAACTATCCTCTGGACTGCTGTCATTTAAGATTGTGAGATTCAGAAAAAAGTCTCTTTCTTCCGCCCCCTGGCAAGGTGCCAATGTGTTATATACACATTTTTGCTATTGTCACTTTCTTTGGGAAAAGAAAGAGCCCTGCTTTATCCTGTATATAGCTGGTAATGTTGAAAGCATCCGTCACCCATGTGTTACTGTCAGTGTTACAGACCTGTGACCTCTTTTGCTTTTATTCTTTCTTCTTTCTCAGTTTGAGTAGCTAGTCTCAAAGTTACCAGTCGGCCATCATCCCCACCACAGCTTGCAGCTCTTCTTGTGTCAAAGTCCTAAAGGTGTCTGAGATGAAAGGATGGCACATGTCACTGCTCCACTTCTCTCTTCTCTGCTAAAGCCAATTTTGCAATGGCTGGGAAATATGCAAAGGTAAAATTCTAGTTTGAGCACTTCCTATAGGGCAAGCATTTTTCATTTATTTTTTTCAAAGCACTTGTTCAAAGATGGAGGATGAGACATTGGCCAAATGCTCCTGGCTATGTGGAGAAGAATGAAAGCCAAATTTACAGGACTATTTTTGATCTATTTCCTCCTTGATCCCCAGCAAAGTGTAAACTCTTTTATTTACAAATCATGGGGTTTTCTTTCTGGAGAGCTTCTTGGTCCAACTTTGACAGTAAAGGGCAATAAAAACTTTGTATGAACTCCTGTTGTGTTCATATATTACATATTAGAAAGTTCTTTGACAAAACCGTGATTAATGCAAGCTATGTTTAGAAAAATGCTCTCACCATTTTTACCCTCAAGCCCTACAGCTTCAGAAACTGGTTATCAAGTGAAAATATAACAACTGAAAAATGCTGAAATTCTGGAGGCAAAGCAGGTGATATGCAGGGGCTTTATATTCTCTGGAGATGAGGAAGAATAGATGAACTTGCCAAAAAACACAGGATTTATCAAGTAACCCAAATTCACCAACTTCAAAATGAACTAGGTTAATATTTCTGGTCTTGTTCCATTGGAATGACCCTTCATTTCAACAACCAACCTTGTTTTTATTATTATTTTATTCCTTTTTGAGAAGCAGTATTTCTGCAAACCCAAATGACAATTTTTTTTCTTTTTTTGCCAAATCAAATAAAGCCATTGAAGCCGCTGCTGTTATCTTGAGTATCAGGGAGGAATGCAATCCAGATCTAATCACTGACGTTGCCTAGGACCAAAAACCCAAACCGTGGCAGGTGCAGGTTTGTATTCCAAGGATGTCAACCGGGTCTGCCACTAGCCCACTCAACAGAGCGGTGCTAATTCACTGCAGATGATAATCTGCTCCAGGACTGATTTTAATGTGTAGATGTAGCATGCGTGCCCAGTCCGTGGCTCCTCTCACTTCCCTCTCAGTTCAAACCAATCAGCACTGGTTCTGCAGCCATGGTTCAAATTACTTCTTTAAATCTTGGGGAAGAGCAAACCTCTTTCCAACCTCATTAATGTATCTTGAAAAAGCATCTAACTCTTGGGAGCTGAACTGGTTTTGGTTAGAAATGATGTTTTATCCCTCCTAATGTTGTAGCAAAAGCAGAACTCTGCAGAGGGGCAATTCTGCAGCAGCACCAGCTTCCAAGGAAAATGGAATGTCTTCCTGAAACACTTTTGTTCTGTCAAATACTTCAGTTTGGGGCTATACCTATCTCCTGCTTTAATTTTTCTAATTTTATCAAATAAGCCCCTGTGGCCAGCAGAATCTTTGCCCAAACCAAATGTATTCAGTGAAAGGGCCTTTTGGCTACCACCTTTGAAGGAGTCTGATTAAATTAAAAGCACCAAAGTGTACCTACAGTCTCCAAAAGGAACCTTTGAATGTCCCAACTGTCACTGAAACTAGGGATCAGATGTTTAATTTTTTTTCCTCTCCTTCCCCTCAAAACTGCTTTTACCTTATTTTTTAGCCTCTTGCTAATCTCAGCACACAGGTAATTGCTTTACGAGATCAAGGCACCAGCAAATTTAATTAATGTCCCTTACATTTTTTCTTCTAGTGCCAGTCTAGAAGTGAGACAATAAACCAAACAAGGTGGTAATCTGCACAGACACCAGAGCTCTTCTTTGTATAATAAAAGACTCCCACAAAACTGCAGGTTATAGGGCGGCTGTTTCAGGCAGTGCATCACCTTCTCCTTCCACCATCCCAGGTCAGATGGGGCTCCGGCATTGCAGGGCTGGAGAGGGCAACACGGTCTCAGGTCAGAGCAGTTATAACCTCACTGTAGGTCTCTGCTTTTCAGCAGAAAGAGAAAAATCCGTGAATATCTGTGCTACTTCTGCCGGTAAAAATAGAGTGCAAGAGAGAAGCTCTCTGAGCCCAGGATGAGGTTTGCCTTGATCCCCCAGGAGAAGATGGAGACTTCCCACCAGGTCAGGGGGGAAATCCTGCTCGCTATCTTGGTGCAAAATTCATTTTAACGTCCTGCATCTTAACATGGCTCAATCTGCTCCTATGTCTAATCTCTCTCATCCCCTGTGATACTGCTGGGATACTCATGCGGGCTCTGCTCAGCTCCTATGGACTTTGTGCATGGAGTTTTTGACATGCCACTAAAATCATAGGCATCTGGATGGCACCAGCAAAGCACAGAACGTGAATTGGTCCCTGTACAGACACAGGCAGAGGTGTCCAAATCTCTGTCATGCTCTGGGGACGGCTGTGTCCTGTGTGTCCCCATTCTGTGTGTCTCTGTCCTATGTGTCAGCAACTGCAAGATCTGCCAGCTGGTCCTAGACCAGGACCTGGAAATATTTCTCATTTGGGGATTATTTATTCCATTCTGAGAGGATGAAAAAAAAATCTAAAATTTAATAATAAGCAAGAAAAAGAAAAGCAAGAATATATGAGCCCCTTGAATAATTTTATGCTAAGTTGCTTTTTCTTTTTTTTTTAATCAAAATCAACTGAAATTTCAAAAATAAGAGTAGGTTTCTACATAAAACCAAAATTGGTTTGAAAATGCAAAAAGCAAGAATCTAGATTCCTAAGTTATAAAAGTTTCACAATGAATTGCTTGATAAATCTGACTCTTACCTACAATTTATCTTAATGCATCTTGACATTGGGGCTTTTTAAACACAAAATAATAATAATAATAATAAAATAATAATAAAAGGGAGAAACTCCCCAACTAATTGAAACCTCTGCATAATGGGAAGACCAAAAGGAGTGCTATTGTGTCATTCCTCTTAGGTTTTTAAATAACAGATTTCTTTTTGAGGTAAGAAGAAATCACACAAATCTTCCCTGGTTGGCAATGAAGAAGATGATCTCCCTTCAGACCCTGTTCAAGGCTAGAGCTATTAAGACATTCAAATTGTTGATAGCGTTTCAGAAACAAAATAGAGCAAAATTTCCTTCCCCTCGTTGTTCAGGCAGAGACTGATGCACTCCAGCAAAGCCGGTGGCTGGATGTAGTGCAGTTTCCTTCATCGCAGGCATGAAAAGCCTGGAGTGTTGATGGTCGCAGCCCATCAGATAGAGGAGCCGCTACGGAAAGAAAAATTCCCATATCCTGGATGTTCAGCCAACCTGATGCTGGGGCAGAACAGCACCGATGCAGTTTCAGCCATGGGAGACAAATGTAAAAAGGAAAGCAACATTTTGTATTTCGTAATGCAGACCAGCAAGGTGATTTTTTTTTATGCGTGAAAGGAATGTTCCCCAAATAAATGCACAGCATGGCACTAAGGCCAGGAAAGGGCGTATATGCTCCTTAAAAATAGTGGTGGAAAGATTGGAAAATATTCTCCTTGGTTCCTATTTTGAAATAGGTTGTGTATCTGGAGATTTCCTCTGCTGGTCTTTTCCCCTTCTTACGGCTTTGCTTGCATTGGTGAGTCACTCAAAACCCTTCTTACACAACTTTTAGATGTCTTAGCTGCAGACCTTGCAGGGTCAGGGCCTACGGGAAACCTGGTCTAAATATCTAAGTAAGAGTTTGCAGCAAAATTGCTTCTAGTGTGCAGGAGGAGTCTCGTGGGTGTTAATAAAACTAAAGCTTTTTAAACAACTCAGAAGAAATTCCAAATACTTACTAATGCCAGTCACGAAATCTAGCAATCAAAGTAGAAAAGGAACCTCTTTCTTTTTTTCCCTGTTTCTTTTTTTTTTTTTTTCAAACTGAAATATCCATGATATTGATTGTGGTAATGAGCAGAGGGACAAGTTTTTCCTGTATTTCCCCAACCAAAAATCGAGGTTTGCCGTATAGGAAGTATAAACCCGCCTCCCAGGCACCAAAATAACCACACACAGAGAACTTCTCCCACTCCCATTTGTGACTTATTTCATAATGTGAGAAATTTTGACCAGGTCTGGCCACCGCAGGCAGCCAAAAAGAGATGCTCATTTTGCTGAAGCAACCCCAAAGCGCATATACACATAGAAGGGATTTCTCTTCCTGTGTGTGGCCTGTGGTACTTCCATTTACACATTTTAGCAACATGAGGAGCCTTTGCAACAGTTAATATGTAAAGGACTTAACAAACCTCTGTAGAAAAGGAAATGTAAATTCAAAACTGCCATATTTTGTAAGTTAATTACAGTAGCTATGAAACATAACTCAATTAAGCTTAAAACAAGGCATTTACAGAACTTTCCTGCTGTTTTTAACAAGCTGTGTTGATTTTTCTATTCCTTCCTCCTTATCCCTTCGTGAACCCCCTGCTGACTTTTTTATGAGCTGTTCTAGAGCAGCACAATACATCTGTTTTGCCTATCCAGAGCAAAGGCCTATTTCTTTAAGGAGTTCTGATCCCAACCGAAATCAAGAGGCATAGGAAAGGGTCGGTGCAATAAGCAGCAGTAAAAGATTTCTGACAACAGTGCAGTTCTCACAGAGGACCCTTCGCCTTTAATCCCAATCCTGAGCATGGCCTCAGGATCTGCTGCAAATTTCAGGGTCTGCCCCAGATCATGCAATTTTGCTGTTTGCAAAGAAACCCACTGAGACTCCTAAAGCCAGACCTAGGCACTGCTCTGCACCACTGTGGTGCATCCGTCAGTGGAGCAATGCCAGACTGACCATGTCGTAACTAAGAACAAAACTGAGTGCCCAAATTTGTTTATAAAGAGTATCACATTGTAATATCTTAAGTTAAATATTGCATCTGGTCTACTACAAATGGCCAAAGCCTTTTCTAATGCTCTCGTTATTGAGCAGTGCAGTCTCATGCTGAAGAAGTTTGTATGTGTCTGTGCAATTGAAAATAACATTTTGGTTTATTTTCTAACGTCAAGAGGCAAACATCTTTTCTTTTTTCCAGCTGCTGCTCCAAAGCATTCAGTTAGTTCCAAAGTGTAACCGTGTTCGTGTGTCAAACCTATCTTGCAAAGGAACAAAGGCTTTTAAAGGAAAACAAAAAGGAAATCCAAGTAATATACTGTACAGATTGCTGTAAAATTGAGCTGTAGTGTAAGAAGTTGTGCTTTAGATTTCACTATTGATGAACTCAAATGTGTATCATATTTATTTATTCTGGTAGGTAAAAGAAGAAGAAAAAGAACAGAGTTTATATTCATTTCTGAAAAACTGCAGCATGACGCTATGTACCAATTGTGCCCGTCCTGCTTTCTGTAAAATTATTGCCTGTTTTCATATTCCACTAATAAAAAATAAAAAAAAAAATGCAATGAAAGGCTCTTTTTGCAAGTCATTCGACAGCAGCAACCTGGGTGCCCGGGTCTGGGTCAGCACCACTGGCTGGCCCTGCAGAATCATGATGATTGGGACACCCCGCAAAGGAGTCATCTTCATGGGCACAGAGTTATCAGCCTCTTGCTGCCAAGGCCCCTGACACCAGCAGGGTGGTGGTGGGTAAAACATCCTTTTGGCTGCGAGACACTGAAGTTGGGGGAACTGATGTTGTTTCATGCGAAGATGTGGTTGCACTTGAAGCAGAGAAAGCCACTTTTCCTGTCTGGCACCTTCTGGGCAAGCAAAAGAGGTTTGGTCTGTTGTCATCTTCCAAAGTCATGTCCCTCTGATGGGACAGGGGCAGCATGACCAGCCAGCTTGTCTTTACAGACAGCACTATAGGATCAATTTATCATCCTCAAACATTTCATGGGTTTTCCTGCAGTTTGGGGAGCGTTTCTATTCCTCAGTGGAAGACTTGTCCCTTTTTACAGCTCCAGGTGGCCCTGGGAGGGCCATGCTCAGCCAGACAGAAACTGCTCTTTCAGGGTCATCTTGAACATCCTCTAGATAGTGCAGGGAAAGATAGTCAAGACTTTGGGAGTGATGTCAAGGGCTTTTGCATCTCAGCTATGGGCATAATCTGACACCTGATGAAGCTGATGAAAAAAAGATTTTCTTTTCCTGAAGTTGTTGAAGGTTTCTTGAGTTAATATAATAATGAAGCTCTTGGGAAAAACAAAACAAAACAACACAAAACTTTTGGTTTTGGAATCTCCACCTACCCCCACCAAGCTTGCCCATTATGACTTTTTGTTTTATTTTCCAACTGTAGAAATATCATAGGGGAAAAAAAAAGGTAATTGAAACATTGGGAATAATGATTTATATCTTCTGTGGTACATTCATCAATAAACCACGAAGAATTTTATAAAGGAGTTCCATTTACCCTCATTTTACAGTTTGAGAATCTGGCACACGGAGGAAGAAAAGTGACTTTCTCTCGAATCAGGTAAGAGCCCGACACAGTGGGAATATAGATAGGGATTGGGTACAACCCTGCCAAAATACTTTTAGTCTTTTTTTTTTTTTTTTTGACCTAATTCCATCAATGACTTCAAGGACCATTTGATCACATGTACCCAACATTTCAGTCATGTAGAGCCATCAGATTGCAACTATGGCTGTTTCCAGAACCATGGGTCAGGTCATAGAAGGTCCTGTTGGCCAGTAGACTCCCTTCCTCACTGCGTTTACAGGTTTCCTTTCAATACTAATTATCCGCTTGATAAAGAAAGTCCTCCAGGTGTCCTTCCAGGCCACCAAATAGCTCACTCTCTACAGCCATCCAACTGCTGCCTACAGGACATGGCCACAGCCATGTTGATGGAGCTGGGGACAAGCATGGGGACAGCAGTCAAGGTCTGTCTTGGGTAGAAATACCCACGGGGCTCCAACAGTGGCCAATGATCTGCTGAGGGCTGGAGGTGGCATCTCAGTGGATGCAGGCTCCTTGCTCACCAACGTGGCCCATGGAGACAGGACACAAACGATGCTCACGGCTGGAAAGTGCTCTGGAGCCAGCCTCCCTTCCATGGTGAGGCCTTGGCTTTTGGAGAATTGGTGCATTCCTG
>NW_010587525.1:4319-20269 GCF_000705375.1 Tinamus guttatus | reverse complement strand
AACGTGTGGGAAAGCAGTGGGGGAAGAAAAATCAACAACGAAGGAGTTTACAGACAAAATATTAAGAAACCCAAATTGGGTGAAAATTGCTTTCTGACAGATATCACCTATTGCAAACGAGACAGAAATACAAGTAATCTTGTAAAAGGAAAGCCAAGGACGGACTTGTACCTGCCTTAGATGAATAAGTATCCCATTATCTTGAAGAATGAGGGCCTCAGGCTGTGATTATGCCGCTATTGTATTCTAAACAGCATGGTTTGTCAAATGGAATAAATCCCAGCAAAATCAAATAAAAAAAGGATCCAATTTGAAGCCCAGCAGACAATTTATTATTTTGTTTAATGTTGCCCTCTCGATGTTACTGATTATTGGGCAAATAGCGCCGTGTTTAAGCATGTGTTTAGAGGCGCCTGTCCCGCTCGCTGGCTCCCTGCTGTCACCCTGAGCAGCTCATGGCTGCAGGAGCCACCACCGCGCTCGGTGGCCTTGGCCGGGCCATGGTTACAGCAGGACTCATGTGGAAAGAAAGACAATATTTGGGTCTCTTTCTGCTTGGATGAGTTGTGAGGTGACTATTTGGCATAACAGCATTTTGCAGCATCTCGGCAGAGAATTTCTCCATTAATTTATGAGATAGAAGCAATTTTTTTCCGTGTTCTGATGCTATTTTATGCATTTCAGGTGATGGCCCATCTCCCAGTGGCCAACTGAAACCAATAAGAGCTATGGAATGTAGCCTCCTAATTTGACTTGAAAGCATCATTTGTTAAGAGCTATGAAAAACAGAAGAATTTTGAAAACCTAATTTTTTTGTATCTTTTTGTTACAGGTGTTTAACTTTCCCCAAGTTCATGACTTTGGACATGGTAATGTCATTCATTCGCTCTTTCACTTAATCTCAGTATTGTCAACCACGAGGATCAAAAACGTTACTCTCAAGTTCCTAAATTAATTAATGCTCGGCTTGACTTTCAGCTGCCTGATGTCTGTAAGCTACAAGAGAGAAACTCACTCACAACTGAGATGCTCTCTTTTTCATAGAACTTCAGGAGTTGTGTTTTAACCTGGTTTTCATCCTTACTCCTCAGATACTGAAAACTTAGGAGAAGGAAAAATTTTTGGCAACAGGACTCTTGACCAATTTTCTTTGACATTTTGAAACAGACAGGCTTTGCAGAAAGATGCAATGCCCTGTCATACCAAAAGGAATATCTACGGGTAGTTGTTATCTATAAAGCTAATTTGGTCATTTGCCCAGCTATTTTGATTAGTCCAGTAATTATATTACCTGCAAAATATGCTTTTCCAACACAAACAAGAAATAGCAGCAAGATTTCTCTTTGGTTTTCAAGGGACAAGTGAAAAATATTCTACACACTACACACCTATAGACATTAGTCAAATGGTACCCAGTTTCCTGTAAATGAATATGAGTATTTTGTCAGATTCATTTCTTCTCTAGCAGATTTCTGCTGAAACACCTTTATTTTATTTATTTTTTTTCAGTCTCTGAAAACTCTTTGAATATTCTCTAATCGGTTGTTCATATGGTCATATGTTACTGAGAACCAAATGTGGGCCTTTTTGTGCCTTAGATGATTGGGAAATAATGACTGTGACAAAATCTTCCTTTCTATGAGGTCCTAATCTGTAACAATGCTATGAAAAAATTACAGGTGGAAGCATCAACAGTCTCTGTGTCCTTAAGCTTTCTGAAATGAGCACATGAATGTTTCTCAAGAGAAATGAAACCCGTTTATAGCCCTGGCAGCCTCAGTGTGCTTTGTTTTTTTGTTCTGTTAAAAAGGTTTCAAAAATTACCAAAATCTATTCTTTCAGAAATATTTACCTCTTTGTTGTTTTCAAAATACTTTTTTTCCCCTTATTTCCAAAGTTTCCTTCTTCTCTTGAACTTCTGTTTTCTACAACCTGGAACATTAAGATACTACCTCCCAATATTTCCAAAGAAATTCTCACCAGGATGCCAAACCCACCTAAAAGAAGAGAAGAAAAAAACAAACAAACAAACAAACAAACAAACAAAAAAAAACCCAAACTAAAATTCTCAGTGAAAGTCATGAAATCACATGCAAAAAATAATAATAATTTAAAAAAAGATCATGACACTGAGCCCAGGACTTTAAAAATGGAGTATTCTCTCACCAATATGGAGGCTTACACCTTAAAATCCTCCGGCCTCTTCAACATTAACTCTCACCATGTTCCTTTTTCCCCCTGGAGCAGCCAGGCTGCCTGCCTACAACCCTGAACATCCAACAAGGCCCTGACCCCTCTCCCAGCTCCTGCGCCGTGGGAGGACGTTTCCAAGAGCCCATCTCCCCATTCAGGGTGATGATTATGCTCTCACCATCACGTTGAAAGCCTTGTTGGGAAAGAGGGGAAAAGAATCCAAAGGAATTCTGGCACCCCGGCCCGATAAGAAACTTTAGCCCTATTCAGCAGCTGACAACCGCTTGTAGAATATGATCTTAATCCTGTTTCTAACATTCTTTCGCCGTTCGGCCTCCCTATTCCAGGCTGTATTCTTCTAACTGTCGCTTTAGCAAATCCCCCAAATAGAATTACTGGGGGAGATAAACATCAAAGGGAATTCAAGAAATCTACAGTAGGTTCACACAGTAGGGGAAAGAGGGGCAGTTGGGGGCAGTGGAAAGGGCTGTCTCTCCCCTTGCCTTGAGCCCCTTTCGGATTGCATTCTTAAGGACTGGCCCAACATCTCTCTGCAGAGCAGCCCCATAAACCTGCTCAGCAGCACCCTGGTTTTAGTAGCTATTTTTTATTCTGCTCGAAGCCCTTTTCCCTCAGAAGGAAGAGACCCTGGTGTTGTAAAGAACTGTACATCATTACCACATGCAAAAACAACTCTTTTCTCGGAGAGGTGCATCACCCACATGCAGAAGATGGACATGGGAAAAGGAGGACATGTTCCTGGTATGAAGCAGAAGTCAGGAAAGGACTTGCCCAGCAGCACACAAGAAGTGTGTGGTAGATGCAAAATCAGTGAATGTAATTTGAGATCCCTCAGTAATTCCCAGTAATTCCCAGTAGAAGCAGGAGCCTTCAATGTGGAGACACACAAAATCATGCTGTCTACCCTGAAGAGCTCCCCAACATGGCTTGAACACCTCCTAACCAGAAGATGCGCCTGCTGAGCCTGAGGAATCATTCATGTTTATCACACAGTCTCCTCAACCATCAACTTCCTCTGTAATTACAGCAATGACAGCACTGTGTGCTGCCCCTCCTGGGCCAAGGAAATGGCAGGACTCTGTAGACAGAGCAAGTCTTTCCATGCTGCCTCAATTCAGTCTTCTGGAAACAAGGGACCTGCCTTCTGCTCACTATATAGTGATGGTGAGGGATGGACTGCTACAGACAAGCAGTTGGCCCAATCTTAGATGCTGTATGGCATGGCCACGGTGAAGTATAGACCAGAGATCATCGGACGATCCCTTCCAAGCCAAGTTATTGATCTAAATACCATGCTTCAAAAGGAACTGTCCTACCAATGAGGCACAGTCAGTTTAGGTCATTGGAAAGAGTACAGATAATTCAGAGAGATTAACCCCAGCACCGCATGAGCATCCCCTTCACTCTCCCAGAATCGCTCCCTTTCACATTGGCCAATGCACAGCGTCATTCACACTAGCTCAATCAATTTCTTCTTCCCAGCCCTTTCTAGCAGTCGCAGCCTACAACAGTTTGAGGGAGCATACAGAGATGATGCAGCCAAATTGTTTTTGTACAAGCAGATACTGTGACAGCTGGACAGTTTCCATGACTTGCAGCTTGGGAAATTCAGACTGAATATTAAGAAAAATAAACCTATTATGAGAGTTGTGCAGCCCTGGAACACAATATCAGAGAGCACCTTCCCTGGTGGTGGATTTCAAGACTTGGCTAGACACGGCCATGTCCAGCCTCATCTGGCATTGATGACAGCATTGGTCCAGGCAGCAGGTTGGGCTGGAGAGACCAGAGATGCCCCAGCACAACCCAAGGATACTTCTCAGTTAGTCATGCACCAACTGTCCAATAAGCAGTTTTATTCTGAAACAAACGAACAAAACAAAAAAACTGTTTCAAGAAGAGTGCCATGAGACTCTGTGGCAGCTTCTAGAAGATAAAACACTGATCACATCTAAAAGAATGCAGAGACCTAAGAGTAGAGCTTCCACCACCCACACTAAAGGATTGACTTTCAGTTAAGAAATACGGAGAGGCTTCAACTTTCATCAAATCAAAGGTCCTTCTTTTTTCTTTTGTTACTGCTAGGCAACTACATATGGTTTAGAGAAAGAGTTCACATTGTCGTTAATGGTTTTCATGTTTGTCAAAAGGGGCTCAAAATCATTCTACACTCATTGATGGTCTAGGTTCACGTCTCATCAGACCTCAGACCTCCAGTCAACCTGGATTGCAGTGTAGTATTGTCGATGTATAAACCACGGTAAAATAATTCCAGCTCCTCTCTTTTGCAAAAGCAAGTGTCAAAACTTGTTTTGGACAATGAAGCAACCCTCTAAATATAGCACACACATGAAGATTGCCACATTATAGCAGTTATTTTGCTTCCTTTTAGCACATTTTGTGGTTTTGGCATCTCACCTCTCCAGGGGAAGCTGCATGGAGACATTCCACATCTTCAGCACATTTCTAGAAGGAAAAAAAATTAATCACAGAGGTGTACCATTTTTCAATCTAAAACTGCTGTGACAGATTTTCAGCATAACTGCTTGATTTCAGCTGTATGATGCCCATGAAATATTCTTGCAACCTTAGACCATCCTGAGAGTACTTACAAGACATGGGAATGCATTGTCTCTGCTCATCTCTAGTTAGATCTGAGGTGGAAAAGCATGTCTAGCTTTCAGCAGCACTTCAAGAAAGAAGTGTATTCTTTTTTGAGAATGGAGAAAAGTCCACAGGAAATCCACAGGAAAATAATGAGAATGACTGGAAAGCAGCAGAAAGAAAAACTAAGAACATTGATGCTTTGCAACCTAAAGAGAGAAGGGCTAGACCACTAGAACAGGTTATTTGGGAAAGAGATGTGCTTTCCTCCTCTGAAGCTTCGCAAGAGAAAAGTTAACACACAGCCAGTAAGAACAACTATTAAGATAATCATTCATGCTTCAGGATGCCTTCCAGCAGCTCAATAACTGTTTAGAGACAGAAGGTCAAGGTGAGAAGAGGATCACTGAATGAGAATGAGCTTTGTATTTTCTTCCTGAAAATGTAGAGTGCTTAGTGGACATGGAATATCCCTTGGGCATTTGGATTCAGCTTCAGAGAATCCCAGTTATAGGCGACTTGCCCAAGGTCACCCAGGAAACCTGTGGCAGATCAGGAATTAAATTCAGCCTTGAAACCCCAAGTTAAGAACTTTATTCTTTAAATTTTGCTGATCAGAGTATATCTGGGTTCTTATGAATACACTTTTGCCCTGTGAGAAGATCTCAGCTCTCATATGTCTTTGAGATATTCTCTCTTCCACTAGGTCATTTGATATGTTGGGAATAGCTATTTACTTCTCACACTTTGTATGACCTGTCTATCTGTGGCTAGACTGGTCCCCAAACCTCCTTTCCAGCTTCATAATCTAGTCTGTCACCTTGCAAATCACAAGCCAAAGAACTTGAATAAATTAATTCCTCTTGAAACAGGGAGTCCATTCTCCAGTCAAAAGGCTGCCAACAAGAGCGCACCCCTCACCTCACCTTCAGCAAATTGCTACACTGGTTAATTACCCTCACAGTCCATGTTAATCTCACTATGAGATCCTGTCTCATCCTATGGCTCATACCTCCTTCTCAGGTTGCTTAAGATTTCACCCCTGATTGCTGATGGCATCCACAGTCCCCCTGGTTATGAAAAGCTCAGCCAGATCAGTTGCAAAGGGAGGCTTAAGTGTTTCCAAGACTATAATGAAAATTCCTTTCTGTAGAAACTGTGACCCAGACATGAAACCCAACCCTCAGTGGGAGACTTCTAATTTCACAGGAGACAAAAGCCAAGAGCACTAAAAAAATGTCACTTGTTTGGAGAATGAGGCTTTATCATTCAGGTGTGAGAGCTCTGTCACCCTCCACCCATCACTTTATTTTTGCTGAGTTTTTGTTCTTGGGATTTCCACAAAATGGCTACAGGAGCACTCTGTCTCTGCCTTGAGAGGACAATAGGACAACCAAAAAGTGAGGCAGATTTTTAGGATACTAGAATCCCTTCTTGATTTATCCTGAAAATGTTTATCTGGCCTTGAAAGATTGTTTAGTGAAGATCCAGGAGATTTGATGGTTCGCTTGGGACGTTAGTGCACCTGTTTCTGAGGGCAAGGTCACAAGAACCTTATAGACCATATCATTCAAGGCAACAGTCCACCTCACACAGTTATCCCTGAAGGCTCACTCGGTTGCGACAAGCGACATCTGAGTCCTATTGCCTTCATCCTGGCAGCATTCATCTGAGGTTACATCATTGGTTTCCAGAGATGCCCCTCATCAAGCAACACATTTAGATACTTCAAAAATGGGGTGATGACCATGCGGTTCCTAGCAAGATGATGTCTCTACACAGAGGGAACAGATTTGGACAACATGTCCTATCCATGAAGATAAGGTGTTCGGGCACCTCTACCGTTAGCTCCATTTGTCTTCTACCAAGTGGCATCTTGCATTCACTGCATACAGAGACTGCTCTGTATGTCCAAGGAGCAGCTCCATGCTTGACTCAATAATGTGACACATGAGATGTGCCCTGTATGTCCCAGCACCAAGAACACCTGTCATACAGGAAAAAAAAAAAAGTAAAGATGTCAGGGTACGGTATGCTATTGGATTTCATCCACAGCAGTGACACCCCTGCTTTACATTTAAGTAAAAAAAAAATACTCCCACAATGTCTGAGTCTAAGGAAAAAAATACATAAATAAACAGCTCCAAGAAATCAAATATCTCATCCCCACATGTCACTCAGAGAGATGAGGGGAAACCAGGGCAGGAGCATGGTGGTGTGCCTCCATCACAGTCCTCCACCCTCAGGTTTCTGCATGCACAGTGAGAGAAACAGTACCACAGCTTCATGCTGAAGTGCCCCAATGTACTTTGCTTTTAAATTAAATGCATTTACCTAATCACCTGTTATATTGTCCCTGAAGTGAGACAAATATAATAGTGTCATATTCAAAACATATGTTTCAGAGCTTGGGCGTCCACTGAGTCCAACACAGGAGATGGTTTTGTATTGCCAGGCTCAGGACAGAACCTGCACATTCATGCACAGCCCATGCAGACACTGGCTTCATTACATCTGTGTCTGAATGAGCCTCAGGGTCACATCATATTCCCTCTCTCCTTTCCACACATCCCTGCTTTCCAGAGGGTCTAACAGGTCAACCCTGACATTCAGAGGAGCAAAATGTGTGTGCTGCAAAGCACCCACATGCCATTCCTGGGAAGCTTCCAGTGTTTCTCCATACCATCCAATTGCAAAATCAGCTTCTGGAAGGACTCTGCTTCTCAGTCGTGTGGCTGTTCGTGCTTCCGTCATTAGCCTTGCCAAATTTTAGTCACTTCTTAAAGCAGTTCCAATTAAATGGCTTTTCAGTTAGTTTGATCAGAAATGCTTTTTGCTAGGAGTGTGGCACACCCATGAAATCAGGCATTTCCTGCCTATAGGAGAGCTACTTCCTGAAAAAAAAGTTTGGATTTTCTTTTGGAAAATGCTCAGCTCAGAAACAGAATTATGTGACTTTGCAGCCAACATTTTCCTGTATAATTTCTTCCAGAATTTGAAGTAGATTCTTCCCTCCTCCCCGTCCCCCATTTTTTTCCTCGTCAAAATATTTCATGGATAAAAAAAAACAAACCAAAAACATTCTCCACTGGCTTTGAGTTCAAACAGGCAGGATTTTCACACAGCACAGACCTGAGCTTTGGAATTGCTCTGGCTTCTCGGCATCCATTCGGTAAAGTAGCTCGGAGTACCCAGATTTGTCCAAGGCACGCCTTCCACCAATTTAACACTGGGGAAGATAATCCGGTTTTAAAATGAGGAAAAAAAAGTCTAATATAGATTTGCTGGGGCTTTCCTTTCCAGCAAATACTTATATATATATATATACATATTTTTTTTTAGCAGCAACTATCCGAGAAACATACTTTTAAGGTTGGATCTTTCCCTCCTTCTCAGCCTCTTGACTATAGGTCTTAATTTTACGTGTATCGTGTTTTCCCCTTGTTGTATACACGTCAGTTCAGAGGGTCACTGTGATTTATTTGACCAACGATGGCTTGATGGACCAGATTGCAGTGAGATAGGAGAACTGGGCTGCTTCCCTCCCTGCTCCTAACGCTGAAAGATTAGATGGGGAAGGCAGATAGCCCAGCTTTGGAAACAAGCAAATGAGCAACCCTAAATACCTTCCTAGGCTTGGTGACCGTAAGTCCTTGGCAGTGACTGGTCCTTGTGGGATAATGCCAGGAATAGGCATATTAAGCACATGAATGTCAAGTTCTAATTCATCTCTTTAATGTTGTACAGTAGGAGGACTGTACCCCCCTGCTGCGGTGTAATTTCACGCTGAGGAGTCTGATGGGGCTTCCTGCAGACTGATCCTTTATGGATCAGAAAACTCACTTTCTCTTTGTGTTGGAGGGCCCAGAGATTATCTTATTAACCATTTCCATGCCAGCACAGATTAAACACCAGAAGAGGCTCTGCCCCTTCTGAGGACTCCTCTGTCAAGCATCTTTTCTTTTTCTTTTTTTTTTTTTTTCCTATGGACTCACATTGCAGAAGTGGAGAGCATTAAAAATCCAACCCTCTACCACAGGATACCATATTATGTGAGCAGATAATTTATTTTGTATTTTCTTGGCTTGGGTGCAACACCAGCCTTGCTTGAATCCAAAGTCAGTTTAAGCAGATTCTTTCATCCACATTAGTTCTCCTGTATCCCTTTTCCAGGTTTCTCTTCTTTCCTCTTTTGTCCCCCAAAAGAGAAAGTGTTTAAAACTTCTTCAGCAGTGATGCCCTTCAGGTACCACCTGCCCTGGAGCTGTAAGTTCGATCTGCAGGAGATAGAGATTCTCCTCAACCAGCGCTACACTACTTGACAGTCATATTAAGCCAGCTCCAAAATCTGATTTATTGGATCTCAAAACGTAGAACAGGCTCCCAAACATGGTGTGGATGATTATCATCCAGATATGGTCATGATTGTCAAGTGTGGCCTAGAAGTTGGACAGAGAGAGCTGGAGGGGTCTGAGATGTCCTCACTCCTGCCTGAGGGCAGCATGTGCTAATGGTCACAGTGACCTGCAAGTCCACCACGGGTACCAGGAATGACCTGGTCAGCAGCAGGAAAGGCTGCTAAGCGACTGTTAAGTGACCTGCCTGAAAGCTCAGCCAAGACCTTGCTGTGGGGACAGCAAGACATGGCAGTGACCACTCCCTAATCCTCTAAAGGTGTGGGGCACAAGAAATGCACCAAGAGCAGGATGCAGGAGCAAGGATGGAGACCAAGGCAGGTTCCGCGAGACTTCTTCAGAGGGAGAATATTCCAGCCTTGGGAGACAGAAGCCACATGCTGTGTCCTCAAATGGTGGCATAGGGCCACCCTGGAGCCATGGCCCAGCATGTAACCAGAGATGATAGTTTATAATCTCCTTTTCTGGGATGGCTGTCCTCCTGGTGCCTCCCATACTCCATGTTAATCATCTGTAGTCTTATGTCTTTGCTTAACAGGGCCATTTCTCCCAAGTTTAAAGTACAATTTACATTTGAGAGGCTTGTGTCCTTCTAATGGATTCCTAGTTGTGCAAGGAGTTTATCAGCGAAGGTATTTCCCCATTCACAGACTCACCAACAGACCATTCTGCACCATCTTTAGTCCCACACTCCGCTGTGCTATGCATAACAAACTCCTGATCTCATGCAAGTGCATGTTTCTGCAGGTTGGGAGCAGCTCCAGCATGCTCTGATGACCTCTTTGAGCTCCCCGTTTATGCATCTCCCCATGCATCAACATAGTGTCCTGAATCAGGGTCATCTCATCCCTCTCTCAGTTCACCTGGTGCACCAAATGCAAGCTCTTCAATATAGCCTTTAGTAATTTCAGTCATTTTAGTTGAGGATATTGTTGGCACCTGCTCACATGTCAGGCTACAGAATTGAGTGACAAACATCACCACCACCAGAAGGCTTTTTGCAGTAATGGAAAACAACCTTTTATCTGCTTTTACAAGTCTTTTTTTTTTTTCAAATCTGAAAATAGCATCAGCATCATCTTATCATGACCAATTATTTAATAGCTCTCCAAGCAAAAAATAGTCCTTCCAAACCTACATGGCTATGTACATTTCTTTCCAGTGGCTATCTTACTGGATTAAGATGTATTGCTGACTGTCCCCTCTTGCAAACTGACCTAAGAATCCCTTGGGAGAAGTTTATAACTTGCACCCTTTAATTTTGTATTTGCAATTTAAGGACCTTCTCCTCTGCCTGGGTGAGCTGGAGCAGGTTTGGGAGCTTTGACTGTTGCTGCTGGATGGGACCCAGAGCGGTGGGGCTGCCTGTCCCTGCTGTCACCTCCCTCACCAGCAGCATGGAGCTGCAGGCTAGGACAGCAGGTGGAATTAAGGGAATGCTGTTGGAGGCAGAGCCCAGGAAGGGCCTTTGCCCTGAAATGGGGGAGATCTTCAGTGTCAATAAATGTAAAGCCCCCTATTCTGCCTGGTGAGGCAGGTTCCCTGGAGCTGGCGCCTGCTTGAAGGACCCTCTGCAATCCGCAAGCCGGCAGATCCCGGAGCAGCGGGGAGAGCTGTTTGTTTAGACCTATGTGGGTTAGGCGGCTCAGACTTTATTCTTGCACTTTGATAGGTTCCTAAATGAAAATCCAATAATAATTTAAGCAGAACGAGTTCCCATGAAAGTCATTTCTAAATCGCCCGGCTCATCCTACCTGTCGGCTGGATTCTCCATCCCCAGTGGCCTAAGCCGGGCGTCACGGCGCCGCTCCGGGGGCTGTTACTCCAGGAGCAGAGTCCGGCCAGGCCGAGGCAAACGCCAGCTCCTGCTGCCCTTTAATGGACATGTAAATAGATGGGAGGCTGATGAGGAGAGCAACCTCTCAGTTAGGAAGTTCTCCAAAGCAGCTCAGCAGAAATAATACTTTATTCCTGGTGGTGCAAATAACTGATATGCGCCGGCTAAGAAGGGTTCATGCAAATATTCCTGAATTAAGCTCCGTCTGAAGTTAGAAAGGAAAGATGATAAACACACCCGGCTTTAAAACTGCAAAATATGCTTTGCAGGCATGAAACTGGAGGAGTAACAAAACTATCTGACATCATATTAAACAGCAAAGCATTTCTTATTCTCAAGGCTGCAGTTACCTAAAACCAGAGTCCCATTAAAGAGCCCTAACTATTATTTACATTTCTAAATCTTAAAACCATTAACAAAAGCCACTTAATTCAATTACTTTCCCTGGGCGCCAATGTTATTACATTATTGTCATGGTCTCGAGTTTGGCTCTGGATTTCTCTCTCTCTTTTTTTTTTTTTAATTCATTCCTCTTTTCTCCTCACCAAGTGCCTCCTCCCCACCTCCCTCTCCTCCTCTCCCCCAATGTCATTGTGTAGAACTAATGGGGTAAACTGAAATGGTATCTGTCCTCATTGACAGGTTTATGAGAATTTAATAAAGCGTGGCGCGGATAAAATGAGATATTACAAGGCCACACAAAGCTGATTGACTTCTCCACGTCAGCATTTTTATTTGGTTATTTATTTATTTCTTCTCAACGCCAGGGTGATCTCACCAGTTCTTCAGCGCTGCCGGCCCACGGGAGACGCGAGGGGGAGGGAAGGTGTGGGAGGCAGCAGGAACTGACCGACTGATGAGTTGGTTCATTTTAAAGAAGGACCTGCTATGAGGTGGGTTTCTGGTGGCACCAGGAAGATGAAATGGCAGGAGACCAGCAAGGGCTCCTCTGTGGCTGCTTCTGTTGCTCAGACCCCTTGGACCTCCTTGGGGCCTGGGGCGAGCTCTCTCCAAGCTGTGACATGAGATGAGGATAAAATGGTCCATGCTGTGGACCCTCCCCAGACTGAGGTGCAGGAGGGCTTACATCGGTCAATGCAGAGACTGATCAAATCTGCCCTAGGACCCAGAGGGTCTCCAGGAGGGAGAATCCTCCTCCTGCCATCGGGAAACTCCTGCAAGCAGCTCCCGGCCAGGCGCACGTCTGCTCCTGGCCTCAGCTTCTCCCTCTGTCCAACGCCTCTCCTGCCCTTTTAAATGTTAAATGGAGATTGACAGATCAAACCTTCCCTCTGGGAGCACTGGGAATATCTGGGTGTACACGTAAGTGCGGATGCTCCCATCCGATGGCAAACACGGAGAGCTGCCAGGCCTGGAAATCGGGCCTGTGCGGTGCCTGGCTGCTTGTCTCCCTCTCCTGGCCTGTTCGGAAAGTGAGGCCCAGAAAAAAAACACCAACCTGTTCCAGGTGTGTGTTTTTCCAGGCAAGGAAAAGTTGTGCTGGTGACCCAGGAGATCTGGTTTCAGCCCAGACACTGAGAGACACAAACGTGCTCAGGACCCCACTTAAATCTTGATCCCAAACTACGGAAGAGTGTTTCTTTGTAAGAAGATTGTCAGGATTAAACCCGGCTCCTGTTAGACTCAACATTTGGCCTGTGGTGGCTTGAAACTCAAATAATTTCTGCCGTTTCCCCCACTCCTTCTCTGTTCAATCAGAGAGTGGCAGAGAGGCCCTTGCACGTTCTGAAGCGCAGGGAGCTCTGCACACAGCGAGGCCAGAGCTGGCAGGGCAGACCAGCACCCCACGGGTTCGAGCCGCAGCCCCAGGCACCGGCACCAATGCCAGCCGCAGCGGGTCGAGCACCGTGGGTGCCAGGATCAACACCTGGGCCATCCTCCTCAGCAAAAGCAGACAAGCCAGGAGGGACTGACAGTAAATCTTCCGTCATTTTTTAGGAGGACTTAAATCACCTGAAATTGAAGTGTTGCTCTCTACAAATGCTCAAGTTGTCCCATCACCCAGAGAGACAGAAAAGAGGCTGCTGCCTCCTTCCGTACTCACTGCACGAGCCGCGTGCAGGCTTACAGGGTGCAAAAGCCTCTGGAGCCCCAGATTTAAGGCAGGCCAGCAGCTCAATCCTGCTCTCTGGTGGCTCTCACCCGAAAGGCCCTGTCGCATCCAGTAGCCTTCTCAGAGGACCAGGCCACCACTGCTTGTGACCCCAGTAACGGGTTTAATGGAGTCAACAGACCCTGAGCAGCATCCTATAAAGACCAGGTTCATACTGTGCAGTACTCAGGGACATTTCACCCTCTTCTCCATGCTGGCCACACTCCGGATGAAGTTTTAGAAACAGAGATGACCCCCTATTTTCTTCTCTGAAATGCAGCACTAAAGCAAAAGACATGGTCAAACTTGTCCCCCCTCTTCAGGTTTGCTGCCTTGGCTCAGCTCCCCCAGAGTTGCTCAGGATGTAAATGTATGTAAATCTTTGGCAGTATCCACAATAGCCCCCTATCTCCTGCTCTTTTTCTCTCTCCAAGCAGCTGGAGTAATTACAGTGTAGCAGTGCCAACATGAGGCATTTCTGCTGATGAATGCACTCAAGCTAAGCACAGTTTTATGTATCATTAATTCAAAAAAATAACTTTTTTGATGGCAGATAATACTGTAATCACTCACAATTGCCAATACAATTATCTTCATTCAGCTGTGTAAAACAACTACAGGAGTAATTTTAGTCACTTAAATTTCCTTTCTCCCTCTTTTATTTTCTTATTTTTTAATGTTCACAGGAAGTTCAAGGCTGCTTGGACTCAGGTTGCTGCGACAGTCACTACCCACTCCCTGACCTGCACAGAGAGGAGAAGGTTTCAGAGCCAGCCCTCTGCCCCTCATTTGCAAGTTAAGCTTAAGATGGTTTAAGCAATCTTAGGGATCTCCCAAAGGGTCCCAACATCCTGGACACCTCCCTGCTAATCACTTTCCTGACGTCCCATCAAGCCACCACATAACAGCTCTTCCATGTTACATATGGAGCAGCCAGCTAAGGGTAAAAAACACTTACAAAATGCCACGTCCCCAAATGCTCTTCTGGCTAACAAGCTGCAGATTTTAATAGGCCAAGTGAAGAGGAATGTCTCCTCTCAAAGACATTTTGAGAGGCCCTGGTGTTGCTAAGGGAGCCCTGACACTTTTCACAGGCACAGAAACCGAGCAGTGACAAGGAGGGTCAGCACAGCCGCTGAGTTGCATTCCAAGTTTTATTTCCATAGAGGGGGAAGTGGGGATTTGCATATCACAGAGCGGTGAGCTTAACCTGGGTGATCGGTTGGCTTTGGTCCTCTGTTGACATGCCACCTTCAGCTGCCTGTGTCTGCACATGAGGCTCTGAGACACTGAGCTGTGGATCCCTCTCTTCATCCCTCCAGGGTACCTGTGTTTGCACATCAAACTCTAACTCACCATGGTGGCTGTGGGTCCCTCTCTTCATCCCTCGGGGGTACCTGTGTCTGCATATCAAGCTCTGACTCACCAGTCTGTGGGTCCCTCTCTTCGTCCCGCTGGGATGTCTGTGTTTGCACAGCAGGCTCTGCCTCACGAGACTGCAGGCTCTCTCTTTTGCCAGGTGGGCGAATCAGGATTGGCCCTTCATTCTCCTCATCTGACCAGGACACCAGTGTTGTCACATCAGGTTGAGATGATGTTTTTACAGCACTCTGCTTCTCTGATGTTGACACGAGAGGCTGGGGTGATGACGTTTGCCCATCACTCTGAATGTCTGCTTGGAGAACAGCTGTTTGCACGTCATCGCCCTGGTTCTCGGCGATGGTGGTTTGCAAGGCTGTTCTTTCCTCTGTTGGGCTCTCCTCTGCCTTGCTGATTGTGCTGGACACCTCTGGCAATGTGCTACTTGCCTTTAGGGGCTGCCAAGCCACAGAGGCTTCTCCCAGGGAGACCTCATTCAGTTCATGTCTCTGGACTGTGCTAGCCCCTGAATCATGAGTTCTCTCTTTCTTCTCATAGGTCAGTCTTTCAACCTCTTTCATGAACCGAAGGCACAGCTCCTCCTGCCATGGTAAAGCCACACACTGGACAGCCACAGGCAGCCCTACAGCTCCTTCCACTGCCTAAAACAAATGGAGAGCAGAGAAGCCTGACAGGGGATACTCAAAAGCTGAAGATCTAACATATCCACAAGCTCTGGTGGAAGGAAGGTTTCCAGGACCTTAATGAACATACCACAGAGCAGGAGCCACACACAGGAGCACTGTCCTGACCCAAGGTCCTTGGGAAAAAGAAAGTCAGGCTACCTCTTCTTGAAAGAGGTGGAAGTGTCCTCTTCTCTGGCAGCCAATCCAGACCTGAACTGGTCCCATATCCAGCAATTTATGATGTCACCAGCAGCAAACACTTGTGAAAGTGTTTGGACCTTGCCACCAAACCAGCTCAATGGGATCAGGCTATAACAAGCCAAAGACAGACTAGCCAAGCCTTAACACTAACATCTCAGCAAAGGAAGACAATAGAAGAGCAAAGACCCCATGTATTTAAATTGTGCCAGGTTTGGGGCTGCATGACAGCAGCCGAGGTTTTCACAAAGCATGACCGCATAGTCCAGTTGGGATTACTATGATCTGACAAAGTGAGCTCTGAAGCAACAAGTTTGTCCTAAACTGCCCAAGCCCTGGAAAGAACCCATCCTTCTCACCTTCCTCAGTCCCCTGTCCCAGGGTTCATCCAAGTATCCACTGTAAAGCTGCAGCTGTTCTTCATCTGCCTCTGTGACCACGGTGACAGGCACGACTCCCACGGGGAAGTTGAGGATGTTGTACAACATAGTGGAGGACAGAGCATCTGGGAAAGAGGGGGGGGC
>NW_010587524.1:20734-43085 GCF_000705375.1 Tinamus guttatus | reverse complement strand
TCATGGTAAAAGTTAGGAAATATGAAGTGTCATTTTGGGAGTGACTTGTTGATCTGCCACATCCCCATGGTTGAAGTTAAGCTCTTTTTTATTATTAAAAAAACCCCAAAAGAGTAACTCCAGAGTGGAAGTAATCCTTTTGGTATAAACACTGTACAGGTAAATAATTATTTTCTTCTCGCAAAATTTAATGGCTATTGTGCCTTAACGCTGTCCACCAAGTATACCATTTCTGCACTAACGGATGCATATGGTTCTTGCTGACTGTTGTTTTCTTCATTAAGCTTAAGTTATTTATTAACAGCAAGAAGCATGAAGGAAAGAGTACCGTTAGTTGAGAAAGTTAGTGTTTAAAAATGATAGAAAGAACCTTACAAGTGTAAATCTAAGCCAGGAAATTTAATGAGACAATAAAGAAAACAAGGAAAACAAAAATCTATAAACAGTTATTTTACATAAAATCATGAAAGAATTAATCATACTAGGTTACCATTATATCAGCATAGAATTTGCTTGCAGTCGGCCAAAGGTTGAAATTGATGTGAGATTATTATCTATTCTTACGCCTGAATACATGTTTTACTATAACAGAGAGAAATTAATAAATCTTCTCTAAATTCTTGCAACTAGAGACTTGATCTTTTTGGAGAGAGAAAGAATTTTATATCATGCAACATCTGCAGGCTTTGATTCCCCATACTAAGTCATTCAGTAATATCTGTCTGATTTCCAATAGCAATATCACAGAATCATAGGATCACAGAATGCTGAAGGTTGGCAGGGACCTCTAGAGATCATCTAGTCCAACCCCCTGCACACGCAGGGTCACCCAGAGCATGTGGCACACGAAATGTAAATTCTATGTAAATTTATGCTAGCTTGTGATGCAGCCATTGGCTTCTAAGCAAATTCAATACACATGATGCATTCTTCTTCCAAATGTTACGTCACACACAGATAGGCACATTCCAAATTGTTTTGTTTTAGGAGAGCAGCTGTTATGCCTCGTGTTCAGAGCAGCTGTACCTTCAAGAAGCTGTAATAGTCACGCAGGTTTTCAGCGTCATGATTACTAATGTTCACACATTCTGCATCTTCCAAAGGGTGAGGAACGAGTGAAGCAGGAGGGCACAGAAGGGCCATATGGTGCCATATTCTCCTGCTTCCCAGGGCAGCACGCCCAAAGAAGGCTCCTCAGAGCATTTCCATGCAAACGGGCTCCTGCAGAATGAGCAAAAAAAGCACAGCAGCTCTCCCACACTGACCTCCCATGTGCTCCTTCCTCATCTACCAGAAGAGATGGGCTTTATTTCTTAAGTTTAACTTCCATAGAAGCCTGAAAGCAATGCTCTTGGCTCAGGATAGGTTTAAATAACACACCTTTTGCAGACTATTCTCAAGCACCAGCCACTTCTTAGCCACCCTTTCCAAACCCGACTACTAGCAACTGAACTCACACGTTGCCGTTTGGAAGCCTGCAAGCACTAATGAGGCTGTTCCATACTAGTTGATACAAGACCAAGTCTTACCTTCATCTTTGTATTTTCTGAACAGTCAGCAAACAAGGAACACAAACAGAAAGATCCTGTTTAGAAAACCTTCACTTTGATGGACAGACAAAAGCCACCTCTCTACAACCACTGCAGCCAAATGACACTTACTCTGGCTAGCAGAACAGAGCAGCACACAGTATCCATAGGGGATTCCTTTGATCCCAAGAGTATCATTTACCTGTGTTACGGGTCATTTAATTATTTGTCTTCTTGGTCAATATCCTTTGATGTAACAAATTCAGGATGTCAGGGCTCTGGTATATGGAGAAGTGATTAATTCCATCAATAGCATCTTCAAGGATGGCATCACAATGAAGAAAGAAAAAGCCACAAAAAAGAAAAAAAGAAGCCTTAGCATTAAAAGTATGTCTGTCTGGCTTGGGAAGCAGGCTCTGTATGCTATTCTGGTCGAGCCTTTCATGGAGAGAAGGCTAGTTATATAATGCAGCTTTGTTTGTTTTATATCTTACATGCAAATCTTGTATTCAGCATAAATTGTCCCACTAAAATCACTGGACTACATATTTTCTAAAGAAAGGTGACATTAAAGCCCTAAAAACAGGGATCACGTGCTCCTAAAATGAAAGAATTTAGGATGTATTCTCATTCCTTTCTCAATGAAGGAAGAATCCTCCCAAGCTGTAGGGATATCAAAGCCATGTACAATGTAGCCCACACACAAGTACACACTGACACTCGGTGTTGTTATCTCTAACTTTACAAACTGCACAAGTTTTTGGCCATAGAAGCACAGCAATCAAAGTAATTATTCTCTATGAATGTACCGCCTAGGAAGTAAAATCTGAAATATGAAAAGAGTATGGAAGACTTTTTGGAAGGGAATAATTAATTACAAGAAGAAATTCCCAAGAAATACCAGGTGTTCCTCATTTTTGGAATTCTGAAATCAAGAGTGAAAGTCCACCAAACACATATGTTGTAGTTTCATCAAAGCAGAAATATTTCAAGGTTCACCTACTTTTTACAATGCTACTTTGTGGAATCCTTAATACATGGAAAGTCTTTCATAAGGGCAAACTGGCTATCCTTAATACATGGAAAGTCTTTCATAAAGCCAGCAAACTGGCTTACTAACCAGCACCACAGATATCATTTCACAATCTGATTTTGTTTCTTTTCCACATCATCCCTTAATATACTAAGAAAGCTCAAGCAACACTAACTTCAGGCTGCACCGTGATCCTCCCAGCTCTGCTGCCACAACAATAATCCGTACTTCAACATATGCTAAGAACCCAACCAACAGCAATAAAAAGCCACAGTTCTAACCCACAGAACTGAAGTTCCACCTACCAAAGCAGCTAGCAGAGCCTAAAGGGAAGAGAACACCGAGATGTATTTCCCACTTTTTAGTTTATCCACTATGTTCTGCATAAGAAATCATTTAACAGAACCAAATGCGTCATCTCTGCAGTGGGTGCCTATCATGTAGATGCTCTGAAATTGAAACAGGAAAAATAATGTGAAACTTGAATTTTCTTCAGAATGGTAAGGTATGTTTGTAAGTAATTTGTCTTTATTTCCCCAGCCATGTTTGCCCATTTCCATTACGGGGTGATGATTGTCAGAAAAGGTTATGTAGTTTTAAAATAGCACAAAAATCATATAAAAAGTTTCAGATTGTACTTCATTTTAATTTCATCTTTGTTTTATGAGATATGTCAACTAACTACCCATTACTTTGACAATTGCATATGTAGTGTTAGCTGCTTACATTGGGATACAAGCTTGAAGTCATACCAGAAAACACAACTGATGAAGACACAGTGCTCCGAATGTTGCCTCAGTACATTTTTCCTCAAGTAAAAGATTATTTTGTGTGAAATATTACGACTCAAGGCAATAACATTCTCTAGGAGAGTGGCGGAGCTCTACCGCTCTGCTAGTGAAAAGGTGACTGGGGCTTTGCTTACAAAGATAAACCGCCCTCAGCACACTTCCATTTTTCCTGTTTTCTTCAGATATCGTGGAGAACCAGGAAAATACTGGACGTATCAGCCCCTGCCCAGGCTCCATGTGGGAGCTGTTTGAGGGGGCAGGCACTTGGAGGGGCGAAACTCCCTTATCTACCTGGAGTCTTGATAGATGGAAGAGGTCGCACCCCGGGAGTTATTTGCAGACTTTCCCTCCCTCTTTTTCACCTAGCTTTTATTTTAAAGAGCGAGGGAGTGATGTTATTTATAGCCCAGTTAAGGAAGATTAGCAGGATTGAATTAGAATTATACAGATCTAAGTTTTATGGTGCTCCATGCCCAAGATATAAAACTACATGTTAAAGATGCTTATCATTTTGGTGTTGGATTTAAAGCTATGGCAAGGAATGTCAAACTAGAAAAACATACTGTAGTTTTTAGGGACTATATCATGGACTGATGTTTTTGGATGTCCAGTAATTCTTTATTTTTTTTTAACATTATCATTTAACACAATACCTCTTGATTTGATCTAAATTAACTAGGTGTCAGCTGAGACAGGATGGACTACTTCCCCCCTGCTCCTACCCTTCAAAGCTTAGCCAGTGCAGTTATAACAAGTAGAAAGTCTGGATGCAAACTTTAAATTTTATTATAAAGTTTTGGTAATGCTTGGGAATAGTTTGGCATGCCATGAAGCTATTTTGTCATAGGATTTAAGAGAAACTGGTATGTTGAATTTTCTAGTACAATCTCGTTACATAAATTTATGCAAAGGGACAGTAGTCAAAATTACATTTGGCTTTTCATTGTCTGCATTTGACATTTATGCTGCTGTATCATTTTAATAGATTCCCCAAACTTGCACAGAAAACTATAATGTGAATACTGAATACCTAGGGTTTGCGTGTACAAGTGGCCTGAAAGGTCTTATCACAAGTTTTGAGCTATCTGTATTTCAGAAACTATTTAACAACCCATTATTCAACAAGAATGGAACTAGCAGAGCCCACACGATCTATAACAAGCACAATATCTAAAAGCTTTGTAGAGCTGAGATTGTAGTAGAACTGCAGGCCTCCTTTTTAAACAACACTGGTTTATTCACCATCAACCAAGAGTTTGATTTAGATTTTAGAAAACAGCCTAAAGTATATACTAAAAACGCAGTTTCACATGTATGAGATGGTAATCTGGTTAGGTACCCACTTGTCATGCTGGAAAGCACAAGAAAGAGGAGACAAGCCACTACGAAACAGGGCAAGCTAACTATTTTACTGGCTTTTCTCCTGATTATGGAAGGCTAGGAGCAAATTAGAAAAGGCAGTTTTCAGATCCAACATTCTTTCCTTGATGTTGTTAAGACTACTGCTGAAGACAGACATCAAATGAGTGCATATTTTAATGTCTGCAATCAGCAAAACCTTCTCAACTAACGCTGATTAATTTTTATAATCCCAGCTAATATATATCCTGATTTGGGAATGATCCTGTGAGTTTTACAGCCCTTACAAGGCTTCTGCAAACTCTTCATATTGTTAGACACTACTTTTAGGCATTAGTTTTATGGTCGCATACATCTAGAATATGATACTATTTTAGAGGAGAAGAGATCTCCTTTTACATAAATGAAGTAATCAACAAGGATGCATTTTATTTAATATTTAGTAAATTTTTCACCATTCTGAAGCTGGTATGAAAGATTTCAGTTTCGTTTGCTTCAGTATTTACAAAATAAAAAGCATTTACTTTAAGTTAACAAAGCATTCATACAGATATTTTTATCATCCTTTAACTATTACCCCATTTTTGCAAACATTTTATTAGGTAGAACCTTTTAGCAAACAGTACGGATTTTCTTGTCACTCTCTTAATTATTCTATGGTATTGGGGCTGTTGTTTTTTTGCACAAGCATGGCATTTTAAGCAAAGCTGTCTCTCCAGTAGATACTCCCATCTTTTAACCACACAAGAGCACCCAGTACCTCTTGCAATCACCCAGCACTGCTTTTTCCAGAGCACAGCTATCAATACTACAATTAGGCAGACAAGTATGTGCAGAAATTCCTTTTGAACTTGAAGTCTTCGATCAGATAATTTTGTAGTCAATTTTTGCTGCTAGCCATCTCAAAACTTTTCTTATCTCAAACATTGTTTTCTTACTTCCTATCTTTCTAGTTTTCTCTGTATCTATTAGCCTATCTTTCTATTGAGAGGGGATCTAATCAGTGTCTATAAGTACCTCAAGGGAGGGAATGAAGAGGATGGTGCTGGTCTCTTTTCAGTGGTGGCCACTGACAGAACTAGAGGTAATGGCCACAAACTGAAGCATCAAAAGTTCCACAGGAACTTAAGGAAAAATTTCTTAACAGTGAGGGTGACAGAGCCCTGGAACAGGCTGCCCAGAGAGGTTGTGGAGTCTCCTTCTCTGGAGATCTTCCAAACCCGCTTGGACGCAGTCCTGTGCCACGTGCTCTAGGTGACCCTGCGTGTGCAGGGGGTTGGACTAGATGATCTCTAGAGGTCCCTGCCAACCTTCAGCATTCTATGATCCTGTGATTCTATGAATGCCCTAACTTCAAACCCAAAACATCATAAGTTAGCTCTTCCTGGACCTTCCCTAAACTGCTCTTTCTTGATAGTTACAACCCTACTCTTGACTGATGGTAACACACAGGAGCTTACAGATTGAACCCTGAATGACCATAAAGAATAACCAAATGCTAAAGCTGGCACGAGCTTTGAGATACATCTCTATGGCTCGCTTCAACATCCTGAAGCTCAGCCACTGGAGACAACATAAGCACTGTCACTGTAGCTGCTGTGGCCATGCCACATGCAGGCTTAGTTCTGGAAAATGGTAGGAAAATAAGTGCATGACTAGAAAAAATAGAGTCTGATAGGATAATGAGAGCAAGAGACAAAGTGAGGGGAAAAGAAGAGGGCAAGGAGAAAACTGAGAGAGAAATATAGAAAGAATCAGTGACAGAAGGACTGGGAAGCAGGAAGGGTGAAAAATTTGGAAGAAAATGAGAAAGTAGGAAATAAAGTGAAGAAGAAATGAGGAAGAATTTGGACCCTGAATGACTTTTACTGAACTTCTTCCCCCTTTAATCTATAGTTCTTGTATTCATGTTCTTGTATTAAAGAAAGTCCTACTACAGTGGAGTTGTTCTAATTGTTTAGAACAACATCTAAGCTCTCCTCACTGCTTCAGTTAAATGACTCTTACACATTTAAGACGTCTTTTTCTTTCCAATTTGTCTCTCAAACTCACTCTGTAGGTTCTTAGCTTTTTCAAGAGAGTTTTCAGTGAAGTCTCAATGAGAGAGCTTCAACGAATGCTTTTGTAGGGCCATCCTTACCTAAACGGCTGCTCCCAAACCCATGCAGAAGTACAATGTTACACTTCTGGGCTTTGCTTTTCATTGCGTTCAGCTGCTCACAGCACTTCTTGACAGCCGGACCACCATTATTGGCACCATCAACACTGAAGAAAGCACAACTAGGAAGCAAAACAGCTTCTCTTTTTGCCATGTGAACAACAAGAGCAAAGAGTTGCCTACATCCAAGAACACAAGCTCAGCAACACCAGAAAAAAAAAAAAAAAGGCAGATTCTGTTTCCTTGTAACGTTACTAACTAGGAGAGTGACTACCAAGAAAGTACCCGATGCTTTAACGGGTCTCACCCTAGAGCCTGCATCAGATACTGGCCAAGTCACTGCAATGCCTCGTTACCGTCACTAAAGGCAATTGGCAACATTCAAAAACTTGCAAATGCAGCTAGATGACTACTTGCGGATCAGAGTGAAAGTCCTCTTAGGGCAAAGCAATTAGGCAAGCGCTTAAATCGATCTCCATTCAGCAACAAGACCCTGACTGCAGGCCTAGCAGCCTCCCTGAGCAATGGTGAACAGAGGCCCGGCCTCACCCAGCTACGCTGGACAGTTCCTTGGTGAAGGGCAGCGTCACATCCCTACTGCCAAAATCATGGTGCTATCCAGCAGCCACCCAGGAAGCTACTCAGCTGAAACGGATCTCCCAATTTCCGATCCTTTTTGAAGGGGATCATAACGAGGGTCCCTGTTTTTCACTTACTACTGTCCTTTAGTCCAAACCAGTGGCCTATGTCAGACATAGTAAAACCCTTAACTTCAGTTGGTTTCACAACACAGAAAAAGCAATTGTATTAAAAACTTGCAAGACAGTGACAGTTCCCAGAAAGTGATGTCACGTGGGTTGCCCACAGTGACAATATGACAACTTCAATGCCTGAGTAATTCAATGCCCATGGCGTGCTGAGAGTGCTTTGAAAATCTGTACATTCAACTTCTCGTCAAGTTCTGACTCACACTTCTTAAGGACATCAGCTTGTCGTTGCTTCAAGAAACCTCCAATTCCAACCACTGAGTTCAGAAAGTCCATCTGTGAGCTTAATGACATGCTAAAAGCTGAATTTAAGACATCAAAACAAATTTTAAATATGTTGAGTTGGAACTTCAAATTTTAACAGACTGAGATTTTCAGGGCAAAGACATTGGCCTATGTCAGACATAGTAAAACCCTTGTTCCTAAATGTTCCTAAATATTCATAAAGCACTCAGTATATCTGTAGCACATGGGAATTATTAACAAATGAAAAAAGCAGAATCCAAGAGGTCTCAACTTCAGCAGTCCCTAAGATAGAAGAAAATCTTATTAGTTTTTACAAAACATTTTTGACTCTACTGTCCTCAGTGACCTGATGGAGGACTATTGTTCATGCCTGAACTCTGATTTTATACATTTCCCTTCAGATTTGACAGTATTTTCTCAAAGTCACATGTTCTTAATAGGCCGATATTAGAGTTTCTGAAAACGAGGCACCTGAATTACAGCTTTATTCCCACCGTTGGTCTGACTTCCCTCCCACACAGCTTCTCCAGGATCACATTGGCCATCTGTCAAAATCACTGAATGATCCAAAGAGTTCAAGACCCACCAGGCCAGCAGCAGACACTGCCTGCGTGGGGCAACGATGCAATGGGTTCAGTGGAAAGCAGAAAATGGAGTTTTCCCCAGACCCCAGACCTCCTTTCCTTCATCACTCTGGCAGGGACACATCGCCCAAGGTTCCCATTCCCAACAAAACAAACAAACAAAGAAAAACACAGAAGGAAAGGGCCAGCAATGTACTCATTACGCTGCTGCTACGGCCACCACACGCAGCAGACATCACAACCCTCAAGGGCTGGGTAGAAGCAGGACTCGGATTCATAGCACACCATGAGCCCTGACATTGCAGCCTACCCCAAGCTCAGGATCAGGCCACAATCTTCCCAAGATGCACAAATCTGGTATGTGAATAGGTCCATCTCCCGACATCTCTAACCTCTGTAACCCCAACACAGCCCCACCAGCAGGCAGCATGGTGCTCCATTTCCACTTGCAAAAGCTTTGCACTATCAACAGACTGCAAAAAATAAACTAAGGCACCTCATTGCTCTGGAATCAGTCTCTTTGGGACTTTATGACATTAAATAAGGCCATAATAAAGATGATTAATAATAATACAAAGAGATGGAATGTTGGAGACATGGGAAAAAATGTTCTTTTCAGATGAGATATGAGGACAGCTGGAGAGGGGCAAAAACGCTTTGATGATACGAGATAGAGGTGGAAGGCTTGTCTTATTTTTCATTTAACAGCATGAATTATTTTGGGATACAATAAATATGCTATACTGAGGCTTAACGAGAGGTTACATAGAGCTAGGAGAAGTTAAGCAAGACAGAGAAGAATGAAGGTACACGAGAGAGCAAAGGTCTGAAGAATTCCTGATCAAATTCATGAAAGTGACTATATGAAAATCAGCAAACAGAAATAGGAGAATAGCTACAAGAGGATGCGGGTTCAGACAAAAACATGCATTTTGCTGCATGAAATTAATGCATTTGTGAATTAATTTCCATGCATACCTGCACAAATAAGCTTGCAGAGGGCAAACAGAGGAAAATTCAGCCAAGTGGTAGAACAGGAATCTAGAAAAACGATATTTGCATATCATAAGAGTATATATATCTCAGCTTGGTTAGATATAAGAAACAGGCTATTTATAGCAATACTGATATTGCATATAGGCCATTTTCTTACGTATCTAAAGCTACTTCAAGTGTCATTGACTCTCCCTTTGCTAACAATACGTTCAAACATTAAAATTGTAATTTTGACGCCTCTGAAACCTGAAAATTACACTGGTCTCCACCAGTGTCAGAAAGATCTTACAGTTGAGAATGAAAAATGGCAAGACTGATATTTCAAGTTTTAAAGTGGATTTCCGTTTTTCACGGTGCATATGACTGAACAATATTTTTTGCAGTTACTGTGTTTTGGAAGCTGTGCTAGGTGATCGCTGCTAGCAATGGTTTCAGACAGTCTTTAGGTAGAAATTTTTATAGGCCTAATGGCATGGCTCAAAAAATAGTCAAGCTTTAGGGCACTCACTGTTCTTCAGAAATAGATCCCAAGGATTTCAAAGCTAAATGCCAGTTGGAAAGAATTACTCAGGGTGCATCGGTTAGTGTATATTTAAATGAAAATACAGTTTTGTGTCTTTAAAACAATGGAGTCTGGCCTGTGCCAAATATTATTCCCCCAAAGTGATATCCACACGTTTTATGGAAACTGGAACAGTTTAGAGATAATTCCCAACAAGCAGGATAAATGCAGCCACTGTGTTTTGGATAATAAGAAATGTCAGTAATAGAGACAAAGGCTGTTCAATACCAAGCTGCTTCAGCACCAAAGAGCAATCCCTGGGACATCAGATCTACCAACACACACAGAGCACCATATACTGCACCATTGCTGCTAACCTCACTTTCCAGGTTCCATTGTAGGAGATGGAGCTAGGTGCTATTTGCTAAGAAGCATTCTGAAAAGAAAACTTTATCTAGTTACATGCCAAGATTTAAGATGAAGCTAACTATAGCATGAGGACTGGAAAACAAACCTTTTTTTTTTTTCCACGCAGATGACAGTGGATCATGGAGGACTGGAAAACAAACCTTTTTTTTTCCATGCAGACGACTGGATCATATTGGTCATATTGGTTAGGGGCTCTCAGTATCACAGGCTTTGCTTAAGAAACGGCTGGTGGAGACTGGAATTCATTGGAGATTGGAACTCAACAAAAAAACTGCCCATTTGTTCCTGCTCATGAAATTAAAGTTTAGGAACCGTCAGGTGTGAAGGTGACATTCCAAAATCTTTCTTACACCAAACAGAAGTTCGAGATATATTTATTGAAAGTGTATGCACATTCCTAGGCAAAAGTGAAGCATTTTGAGATGAAAATACATCCTTTCCCTCAAGCATTCGTCTCTTATAAGAATATTATTGTAAGATGGTATGAATGAGCTTTAGATTTTTCTCTTTTATCATGTCCATTTCACATGAATAAAAGATCTGCTACACACTCATGAAGAAATTCTTTACGAACAACCGCCAACAAGAAAATCGGCTTTTTCGTCAAAAGCAGTTGTCTAGCCCAATACCTTGCCATCACAGTTTGTCTTGTTAACCTGTATCCAGAATGTAATTCATTGAATTTCATCCTGTTTTAATCTATAAATCAAATACTTCAAAAGTTCCAAGCAAATAAAACATGCTCTATAAAGCCATGTGGTCAAATAACGGAAGTATTTGTTAGTTCCAAGAGAAAAAAATCCCTACATTGATATGTTGTTTGTGATAAATTACTCAATCGGCTAATCTTCAAAGAAAAATGATACATAAAGCAAGCATACAATATATTATGCTACCTGGATAGGTCTAAAAATTTATGTGATTCACCTTCTAATTTCAAGTTCATTCACTTGTTCATTGACATGTTCAACAAAACAAGTTCATGCCCATTGCACAGGTCTATACTGGTCCAGTTTTCTTATGCCAGAACAATCAGATACCAGAATCAGCCAAAAGTCAGCTGAGAGACAATAGTATCTTAAACTGCTTCTCATCTGCTAGATACCAGTCATTAAAGCTAATCCTTTAATGTTTGACCTTCACTAGACCAAGATTATTTAACAGCTACCAGGCATTAAATAGCCTCCTAAACTGCTGAATTAGACCCTGGGTCGCTCCCTTCAGATTCACACATCATGAGTAGGGATTTCACTCTCAGATCACAGACACCGACGTGTTTTCTCAGTCTGTGTAACCTCTTATTCTAACACAAATCCTCTTTTCTGCCACACAGATGCTTAGGATCTAAAGGCTCAGGTGTAAAACTCTGTTATACAAAATCTGTTATACAAATTTAAGACTTTCTCTGAATCTACACAGCTTCTCAGGTGATTTCTGTAAACTTTTACAGTACCTTTGTGAAAAAACATCTCGCTTGCTGTATCTCCTCTCTGCCTTGAGTACCGAATTCCATATGTTGAGTACATGTGTTGAGAACCAAAGTTTTTATTTCACACAATGACTTCTCGTTATTCTCCAAGTTACAGTATATTTTAATAAATACAGTTATTAGCAAAAGGAAAAATATGTATTGTTTCATTTAAACTTAGCACCTTGTTTTGGTTGTTTTTTTTCACTTAGTGCATTATACTTAGTCGTCTATCTATATCCCAGTGAATTTCAACTTTTACATTCACATGCTAAGATGGAAGCAATAAAAGATCTCAGACTTGAAGTAGCACTTGTGTGTTTGAGAACTCGCCTGTCTTTCTGAAAGGATGGGTTGATCTAAGAAGAGATATAATTTTCCCTGTAATCTTGCCTTAGACCAGCCACATCTACAATAATGCTAGGAGAACACACTGCATTTGTGGTGCCCAGACGACAGGCCCTGCCCCAGCTAAAATTGATTGATCATTTTTTTCCTACTTCTTTTTGGTCTTCCAGATCTAGGATAAATCGCCGATGAACGTAGGACAAGATGGACCAGCGCTGTGCTTTCAGGTATTGCTGTAACAACAACTGTTTTTGTAAAAATAAATCAATAAATTTGAGCTTGTATGGCCAAAGATCAGTAACTCTGTTCTGTGAAATCAAAACCTAATCTAAAGGAAAAAAGGAAATTACTTAAATTACTAGCTCATTAGTGTTAAGTTGTTGTAAGACAGCATTAAATTGGTCATTATTCTTGTACAAAGGAGTCATGCCAATTTACACCAGAATCTAAGTAAATTCATTAAGTCAGCACAAGAACTGTAGCAAATGAGCGTGTTCCCCAGTTGTGTGCGAGGAATCCGAGCAAACAGAAGCAGTATTGGCACAAATCTTTTTTAAAACTGATTCACAGAAAAGAAATCTGAGGTTGCTTCTGCAGTGAATCTTGATGAAAAGCCTGGTTTAGCCACACCATTAGCTTTTTATAATAGACCACCACTTTTGCATGTTTTAGAAGATCTAGTTTAACGTTACTATTTCGTCCTTACTTTCCACTTGCACAGCAATATCAAATATTCACCTCTGTTTTTTGGGGGAGTATTTCATTTTGCTAGCACTTTCAGGATCTTCCAGGACAAAATACTGCGAAGTTCTTCTACTATATGTTTTAATGGGCAGATATTCAGAGGGCTATTTCTGCCAAATATTAATGTTGAAACAATTTTAACAAAGACACGTCTAAATGTTTTGGATAAGAAAAAACTTTTTTTTTTAATTCACAGCTACTCATCTTTGTATGCAAAGCTCAAATTCCCCACTTTTGTCAGCTAGATAAAGATACTACTGAAAAAAAAGATGTGAAAGTCTAATGTTAAAATTTCTTTGTAAAAAGCTCATGTTTTCCTAGAAGAAATTGCCCAAGGTCTATTATAAAATTTGAAAATAAATAAAAAGGCCCTTCCAAGTTTTTTCTGTCAAACACTATAGGCCTTTATTTGAGAGCTACCCTTCCAAACTTTTCCTGTGTATTTGTATTTTCTGAAACATTGTGTTATTTTCAATACAAGACAATGCAGGTGTCGGCTTGTATTGACTTGGACAGGGAAGATATTTGTTATACATGTGATAAATCCACTAACTCTAAATCATGCTATTTTACTGAAGGGTGGACTAGAGGTTAGAAAGAATATCATTGTTTTTCAGCATTAACAAATACATTCTAGATGGGTCACTCTTCATCTAGTTCGTAAAGCACATAGTCCTATAAAGCCAAGATTTATAGGGCTGCAGGAATTACGCACACACATCACGGAAACAAAAGCGGCCTCTGTCAGCACTGCCTTCAATCACTTACCCAAAAAGAAAGGGGCCTGCAGTCTTCAAAAGGTATCCTGTCACCAGCTGGAAACATCTACGGGATAAATTGAAAGCAGAAGCAAAGGGATTATACCATCTGAGTATATGGGACTTATAAAAGTCCCTGGGGATTATTGTTGGGCAGGGAAAACCCTGCCCCAACCCTCCCTCCCACCTCCATCCTTGCCCTCCAGGAAAAAAAAAAAAACACAAAATTTTCCTTTTAAGAAAAAAAAAACTAAAAATATAAATAAAAGTTGATTTAAGAGCTTTTTTGTAAGAAACTGAAATTTGTAATGAGCTGAATCTTAGATGACGCCTGGTTAGTCAGTGAACAACTCTGACACTTCACAGAAGCAAGACTCTTTAACTTACAAGTGTAAAAATAACACACATTTATTGTTAAAAATCCTGATTCTCCAAATGCTTCTGACCATTTGAGTAAATGAGCAGTCTTTCAAAAAAGACCAAATATTCAGTGGCGTACGAGTGATAAGCACAGGCTGGCTCCACCTGCCTCTCTCAGAGCTAACTGCTCCGCGAGATACTGGACGTGGCAGAGCCTTAGGTGGGCCACATGTAAAGAC
This sequence comes from Tinamus guttatus, assembly GCF_000705375.1. The sequence goes on along the minus strand of NW_010587524.1, from coordinate 28,774 downwards.
GGGTTGATAAGGCTCCCTCTCCAGAGGCAGTAAAGCAAAGCCAGGATTTCCTGGGGATTACAGAAGAGATAATAACACACTGAGTATTTCAGCGAAGACTCGAGAGAATATTTTTCCTTTTCCGAAAATGTCTGTAGAGGAAATTAGCTGCCACTCATATAAATAAATGAATGGCAATTTAGCATGCTGGATAAAGATGTTTTCAACAGTTTCTTCTGTTGTTGTACTGTAACTTTCCCAACAAATACTTACTCCTTCCACGAGAGCTTGGCCCAAAGCCCTCATTCCCGCACATAACTTTAAGCAGACGAGTGGCCTCAGTGAGGCTGCCAGATCTGCTTAGTGGCTTTAGCAGCTGCCCGTGCTCAGGCCCGCGCGCTCCGCGGGGTGCCTGGCAGCCACCGTGTTCACCGAGACACACGGGAAACTCTCAGCACCTCTCTGCGTGCTGTGACCCCAGTCTGAATCTCTGAGCAGCTGCCAAACACTCACCTAGCCCTTACGGCACCGTGGTTAATGTGTAACAACTGCAGCAGACCTTGACAATAACATATTCTAGCCGGTAAAGATGCTGAATTCCAAGCGTAGTCACAATTTTATAAACGTGAATATATACGTCATAAAATCAACTTAAACGTTTATTTTAGAATGAAATAAATCTCAATTTTGTGTTTGGATTCTTCTCAGACTTTTTTTTTTGATGGATCAAAGAGCAAAAATATTCTTGCAGCATGAACATTACTTTAACAATTTCATTATATACCATGATATATGCTTAGAAAATTATACAATTCTTTATTGAGGAAATAAGTAAGGAATACATAACTATTTTCCTGTTGAGATTAAAGTAAAAGGTCCTCATAAGCATGCATTAATCCTTTGAAAAATGTGACAAGGAGTCACAAATTCATTCATACTTTCCAAATACAAGTGCAGTCAATGTCTGCTTGTGTTCTGAAAGAATGTTCCTACTGTTTAATACTTTAAGTCATGTAACTCTGCTGTTGGCATAGAGAAAATATGAATCGTCATTACCAATTATAGAGAAAATATGAATTATTATTCTGCTACATGCCAGTGATGGACAGTAGATAACAGAATGAAAGCTGGACTTGAGGATCTTCAGGTAGAACACGCTTACATTATTAATATAATTTAATGGGCAAACTCCTAATATATTTTAACTCTTTCGCACGCGCGCACAGTGGACCCCTTCCCACAAGATTTCGAAGCAAGAAGCCTTTCAAAGCACCCAGCACTGCATGCTGGCTAATCAGGATGAAACCAGCCCCAGTTCAGTGCTGGCCTTGTGGCCCGCGACGGCCCGGAGCAGCCAGGCCAGCAAAGCCCATCCACATCGCCAGGGCAGCACGGGCCTAGGAACGCCTGCAAGCACCTCTGTCATCCCCACGGTTAAGAAACGTTCCTTAAGTTCCTGTGGAACTTTGGGTGCTTCAGTTTGTGGCCATTTCCTCTAGTTCTGTCGGTGGCCACCACTGAAGATGCCAGCACCATCCTCCTCACTGCCTCCCTTGAGGTACTTGTAGACACTGATGCAGCCTACAGGCCCTTTCCGTGTGCCAGAACAAGCTGTGGAGCAGTTCTCCAGCCTGCATGTACCACGCCAGGAAGCTCTATTACGCCAAATTATTATTTTAACTATAAAGGTCAAATCACACTCTCTCGGATTATACCCTTTAAAGACAGTCAGCTATTCACTATTTACCTTAGTGGCTCATGAAAAAAATAAATAAATAAAATACCCTCCAAAATGCACAGGTCACTTTTCAAAAAAGCATCTGGAATAAGTTGGTGCCAAGGACCACATCATCTCCTTTTGCAAAACAGACATAAAAAAAAAAAAAAAGCAGAAAGCATACGGTAAAATTTCTCAGGGTCTTTGGTAAAGTGGCTTTGGCTGATGATCTTGTAGAAAAGTGCAAGCTGGAAATATTTACTGGCCTCAAAAACAAATCAAAGTGCTACCAATGCAACTAAGAGTTTCTAAAGTCGTGATGCAAAGTGCCCAATGAACTTCCTGACGTTAGGCTGTGTGTGTAACCTAACACAACATATTTGCCATGAAGCACACATTTTGTCTAATGATCTTTTGGAGCTGCTTTTTTGTTTCCCTGGATTCACCTACTTCTCCATGACTAGAATATTCATCACAACACTGTGATGAGTCTGGAGATGAGGTTGTTCTTTGCTTAACACAAGCATCCTGGCAGCGAACACTGAGAACAACTCTTAACTTATTTCAGTGAGCCTTGTTTTGCACCTCTATTCCCAGAACAGACTATTATTATTTAATACACATACAGATAACAAAAGCAGAACCAGTGGAAATTACCATCCCCTTTTAAAACAACCAAAGTAAACGCCAAGCCACTCCTGAGCTGCTACATAGCTGCTTCAAGTCCTACAGGATATTCTTACACTGTAACCTACTGTAAGGTGCTGGAAATATTTCTGTTTCGTTGTTCCTTTTTTCCTCACAGTTTCCCATCTTTCCTACCAGTACACTTCTAACAGTGGGAGAAATGGTAAATACTCTAATCATTGGAGTAGTCATCTAGGAAGTGCAACAGTTAGAGCACGACAGCATCTTCAGAGCAATCCTTTCCATCAGATAAACTTTGTTATCACTGCGCAGTAACTGAACTACCCACCACGTGCAATTATAAAAAACAGTCTCAAAGGTTCCCAACATAAACCTTTTCCCTTGAGAAAACTGCTGTTAGTTAAAAGTCCACAATACGTGTAACAGCTAATAAAACACCTGATGCCACTATCCTAACTGGGAGTAGAAAGTGCAAAACATTTCAGTAAACAAAGCTGTATAATATGCAACAGGAAAACATTGTCCTTTCCGAAGCGGAGGACAAAGGACAAAATTAATGTAGCAACATTAGGAATTCAGAATTGCCTAGAGAGATCTAGACCTTCTTGCTTTTGTCCTTTTCTAATGTTGAGAGCTTTTATTTGGATGCAAGCCTGGAACTCCTGTGTTTTAGCATGCCTGTATGATGCAAAAGCGAAGATCACTCACAGCTTCTTTGCTTTTGCACTTCTCATTGGCTATGTCAGCAACAGAAAAACTGACCCTTCTTGTCTACAACAGATAAGGAAATAATTCACAGAGGAAAAAATAAGAAAGGACAGGACCACAGCTCAGCCACTGATGAAGAACAAGACAGAGCTGCAACCCACTTTTTGCCAAGAGGCAAAGTTCAAAGGACTATATTAAAATGTCCAAGGTGTCATGGGAAAGCTCATACATGAAGCACACACTTCACCTTGTTGCAAAGCCAGGGGCTGTGTCTAGGGCTTCTACAGGGTTAATATTGAGATTATTAATCACAGCTATTCAGAACATGCCCAAAGCTGGCAGCACAAACACGCCAAGCGCTGGAGAGACACCTGAAGCTCTCTCAAGCAATCACTCGTCCACAAATTGTCAGGCATACCCTAGCTCTTCCTACATTAAGGATTGCATTGGCTAATGGCTGTCCATAAAATAGAGAAGATATTAATCATATAGGAAATGATCCTCAGGAAATTAAATATTGCTATCTGAAAAAATACGTCTACATGCAAATAGACTGTGATAAAAATAATAATTTTATAATCATAGGTGAGACTCTAAAACGTAAGAGGTTGTTGCTAACATAGGTGCTTTTAACTACTGAATTTTTCCAAAACAATTACAAACAAATACTCTAGTTACTGCCAGAATTCTTTCTCCATCATAAACAGATATCTCAGAAACCATAACACATAGGCAACCTTATTCTCCTTATTTATCTCCATTAATGACAGTTTTCAGTGTAACACGAAAAATGTTTTATTTAAATACTATACTTGTCCTGCTAAACCTAGGGATGAAGGGTCACAAATGTAAGGTGGTTACATACTTGAAAGTTAACTGGCAAGTAAAATCAAATATAAGAGCTTGTGCTGCTCTGGAAGCTTTGCATTTTTTTGCTGGTGTATTATTAATTCAAGACAATATAAATGTCTCTTTAAATTTAAAAAGCTCTGAAATCATGACAAGCACCAGATTTTAGAATACGTGCAACTTCAAACCCATGCACTTACGTGTTTTGTTAAAGAAAAATCCAGTAATACAGTTCGGTACAGTTCGGTAGGTAGGTGATGAAAGCATTTGTCTCGGAATGCCTTTTGTGATTATCCAGGTGAGCAGCTTGCTCTAGATTCGCTCTATTTAAGGAAATGAGTCCTACAGATAGACACAAGAGAAGTAGGAAAGACTGATGTGTATCAGGGAATCCTTTCCTTTTTTACTATTATTCTGTCTTGCAGTAAAATCCAGGGTTGCAGTCAGAAAGCAGGTACTTTTCTTTCCAGCTTACAATCACAGCAAATGTATTTTGTAGGTTGTGCACCCCTGCAAATCACGTGGAATACTTCTCAAACAGATTTTTAAAAAAGCAGCCAAATTTATATATACGGTGTAGCCAGTCAGAGCCATTCCTCATTTCCCTTCCTAGTGCACATCTGTGTCCAGGATCAGGTTACGGCCCTGGAAAACTTTCCCTCTGCCTGGTGAGCAACCTGAATCCAATGTCCTTCCGGAGCACTGTCCTTTCCCAGGCAGGAAAGGCAGCTGACCACAGGCAGGAGGGGAAGGAGACTCCCTCCTAGCCCAGGAAAAGCACAAAATGCAAAAGAGGAAAAACGGGGTTTAGTTTCCAAACATCGATTAAAATCAGGGTGGAAAGTTAATTGTTTTCTGATGAAATTAAAACTTTTTTAGCATGTAAATATTTGTCTATGAAAAAAAAGCATTCTTCACAATTATCATCAGTGAAGGAGGCAAACATTATATTGGACATCTGCACAGATACCCTGAAAAAGAAATCCTGTATATTAATGGTATTGCTCAGGTTGGAAACTGCAGCAACGCTACGCTGACAGTCTCTGTTAAAATAGAATGAAATTCTGTAGCCTTTCCTGGCATATCTTTAATTATTTCAGATTAAGGGCTACCTAAACCGCGCAACCAACTTTGTAGAAAATCATCAGAAAAAACATCTGAAAAAAAATCACCGATAGAAATGTTTCCCGAAAAGTATCTTTTTTTTTCAAATTTGAATTTGGCACTATATTTAAATAGGATAGCCTTGTGCCCACATGCATTTCTGCAGGCATGTATAAAACCATGAGACCATAATCCCAGTGAAACTCATACTGAAAGAAGGCATCTCAAGCACATAAACCACACATTTCAAAAATTGTCTCTTTGAGCATTTCTTTGCCAGCTTTTCCCCTTCAAATATTAGGGCAGCAACTCACACAACCTTCCAGATATTTCCCTCCTTTTTTTGCATAGCTCATATACCGTCTCGCAGCGCAGCACAAAGGAGCTGATAAAGAACTTCCCCTAACGACCTTTACCATTAGACTTGATCACTGGGTTCACCAAATTCTTCTTCAAAAGATTTTTATCCCTAATCTTGTCTCTCCAGCTGCTATCTCCCAACCTATTCTTACTGCTACCAATTTTCCTGCTCATACCCAGCATTTTCTCTGTTGTGATCCAAATGATCTCTTCAAATAACTGCTGTCCTCAGCATCACTTATCCTTGTCTATTCTCAGAAAAAAAGCATCTTCCTGTCTCAAAGGTATCTATTACCTGCACCCCGCCATCTCTTTCCACCATCTCCTGTGTGAATTTGACTTCAAAACTGAACATAATTTGCTTTCTTGAGTTAGTTTTTTTTAAGATTTCATGCACATGTAACAAGACTTTTTCATAACATTTCTGCACATGCAACAACAGAAGATCCTGCACTTCCTATTTTATTATTTCTCCCCACTGTATTCTTAGAAATGATGCACTGCTTGTTTTTGATAAATAAATGAATAGGCTGCAGCAGACACTCTGTACAGACCAGTGTACACCACTGAAGTGCTGCATGCAAGTCCCTGAAATGTGTCCAGCAACCCTAACTATAGATTATGCCACCTGTGTTGCTTATTGATCATGTTTGACAGCCAGGAGAGCCCGACCTCGGCTTTCCCTGCTGTTATTTTTGAAATGATCTCCACTAAGGCTTACCCGCACGCAGGGCGTATGACAGTAATTTCACCCTTGTGATCCTATCAAGGGGCAGAGAAGGATTGGGATGCCTGCTGGAAAAGTAGCAACTGAGCTAAGCAATATTAAAACCATCATCCTTGCACTGCGCTTCTTTCGGAATATAGGGAGGGATGCTTTGATTCCCCTCTTCCAGCTCCTACAGCATTATCTACAGCCCTTCAGCTTTCTAATATACTTTTCATTACATTTCCTTTCCTCTTGAAGCAATTAAGAATGTGGAAAAAAAAACACACAAAAGTCAAGACAAAAGGCATTGTTGCATTTTGTGTGGTTGTTCTTTGCCTAATTTAAAGCAGAGGGATCCCATGTGAAAGAAGCAAGTATCCAAGGGAAATCTAATAGCATAAGAACTCAAATTTAGGAGTAAGGCTATACATGTTAGAAATATCTTCACTGGGAAAGCGTTCAAAAATCCCTCTTCCTTACCCTCCAGTCATGAGAAATTTGTGATGCACATGTTAGAGTGACGTGGACTTTATTATGCAAATATATTTTTGCAAATTTGTACACAAAGCAGTTGCAGAATGGATAGTTCAGTAAGAAAAGCTGCAAGTATTGCAGAATATTGCATCTTAATCAGTCCTCTGAACATGTTGTCTCCTCAGAATATGTGTAAGCTTCAACAAACAGAGGTGCAGAAAGGTCTAGATGGCCTGGGGGATGGCAATGGTCTGTGCATTCCTCCTCTTAAGTATTTACAAAGTCCCTATCGCTTTGAAGTCTAAACTACTTTTTACCTTAAGGTTATGAGGCTGAATCTTACACAGCTCGATGCTGATTTAAAGTCATCCTCACTTACTGGGCTGTAGGAAAGAGACTCTTGGTGTGTTCTAATGCACGGTGAACACAGGGATGCTCAGGGTTAATATGACACAGGCTCCTACAGGGCTTCACGGCCCAAGAGCAACAACCCATAAAGACGGGCACTGGGAAGGCCGTGACGCTTGTGACACACCAGTGCTGTCAATCGGCAGAGGATTTCCTAGGCTACTAGTCTGGAGGAGGCATCTCCCTCAATGGTCTTGAAATTATTTTAAAACAACAAGTGTGGATTCAAGCTGTGTGTCACCACCTAACCCATGTATGCATGCCTTATCCAGACAAATCATTAACCAGGTAATGAGGCATAATTTCGTAACCAAAGGAAATAAAGAGTACTTTCAAATAAAATAGGCTTTCAGAGAGGTCACAACAGTTGGGAGGGAATACAGGAATAATTGAGTTAAAAAAAAAAGTATTCCACTCTACAAACACTTTAGACCGATTTCAACAACATGTTTGCATATAGAAATTGACTCTTTTCTATACATTTTAAAACAAAAACCTCTCCGCATAAAACATAAATTGTCATTTTCCAAACCAGCAGTTGTGTCCCACTCCAAACAGGTCACGCTACGACGAGGACCGCTCCAGTTTCATCTTGGCAGAACCATTTGCTGGAGTTCAAAACCACCAAGCACTGGTCTCAATATGGTTTATAGGGCCTGGCTCTGTCCTTAGGCTCGAACTTGAACTCTGCCAACTATAGCTGCTTCCTGCATCCAGCTCTGCCCACAGTGCAGTACAAACGCGCTGCAACGTACAGGTGGGTTATACAAACATAACGCCCAACCTGCGCTCCTCCTAAAATTGTGCTGTTCTTACAGCGCGCAACACTTCTGTTTTGGCCAACATTGCTGAAGGGGGAAAAAAAAAAAAAAAACACCCTCGCAAATTAATTCCAGCATATTCCGACTCTTTAGGAATACTTGGTGGCACAAAAGCCCCGCATTAGCCTTAACTGCCCGCGCTCTGGCCCTGAATGGCCACCACTTCGCGGCTAGTTGGGCGCCGTGGGGAAGCGCTCGGCGCCGCGGAGCCCCGTCCCCGGGGACCTCCAAACGCAGCGGGGACAAAGCGGGGCCGGCGGGGG
>NW_010587521.1:0-15242 GCF_000705375.1 Tinamus guttatus | reverse complement strand
GAGAAGTGCTTATATAAGCTCCTCAGAAAGGGCTTACAGTTGTAGAACACCTACTTCAGCCACTTGTTGGCCTATGAGAGTATCTATCTTAGAAATGCTAATTTTAAGTCAAGTTGTAGCAACGTTTCATAATATATAGGTAGGCAAACACTAGACGAAACAAGCACTTAAGTGCATGGTCAGTTTTATTCCAAACCTTTCTGGATGAACCCCTGGCATTGGCTTTTGAAAACACTGAGCTGCAATCTGCAGCTCCAAATTTAACAAGAAACTCAGAAACTGGCTTGCCAAGACTTAGGAGCTTAGTATTTGTGTAATTTAGACTGGATCTAGGACCAAACTGAATCTCTCTGATACAGGCTCAGTTGCATGTGTAGACCTTGGGGTGTCCATGTCTGTGAGCTTGGTTCAAGTTCACTTCTAAATGATTTTAACCATCTGTCCTGGCTATAGGCAGTTGCAATCTTCAGTGGCTGATTTTCACAATACACTCCATTTGTTAAACTACTAGAGTTGCTGGTATGTGGTTTAATGTAAATTAATTATTAAACATTCTGGCAAGAGCCTGAAGAATTTGCAGCTCCAAGAGCTGACTGCCAAAGGCTGAAGGAATTCTCATGGACCTGCAAAGGGAAAATAGATGTCGCAAATGAAAACAGGAAATGCCAGATCCCTGGAATGTGACCTTTTACACGCCGGGAAGAATTGTTTGCAGAGTATCAAGTCTATTAGCACACACGGAAAAGGTAGGTGCAGTGACATCCGTGGAAAGGCATGTGTTCCAAGTCAGTCAGAACTGTTCAGCAATGATGGACCAAAATGAAAATTCAGACAGTTAGGTCCAAACATTAGGAAACCTGCAAGCTTTTCCCATGCTTGAAAACTAAAGATTAGAGCCATCTGGAAGTTGAAATATATTTTCCTTCAGGCTTTTTCTGGTAAGGCATCCTGAAATCAGGATTGTTTTCTCAGGGACAGGTGGCACCTATTTTTTCTCTGCCTCGCTGTTCACCGGGTAGACCTCTCTCCTCCCTCTTCTATCAGTTAGCTGCCTTCCTTCTCTCCCACAATTTGTCATTTTGACAAGGGGGGTCATTGCTGAGGACAGCAAGGCGGGTTACTCAACACTCCCATAGCTACTCCTCTTCTGGAAAGGAAAGAGATTCAAGCATGTTCAAAATATATTTTATTAATCCCTTAAGAGGCTGTGCAGCTTATAAATTGTGACTATGATTTGGGTCCATGTTAGAAGCATTGTTTTATGAATGAAAATTTAAATTAGATTCTTTGATATTTCTTCTGAATTATGACACACTTTTTTTAATTAATCCTGCCTTTGGTTATTTATTTTGTGGGTTTAGTGAATCAGACAGCTATGCTATAGTGTCATTACTTGTAGGTATTTGAGGTAAGCTTCATGTCAGGCAGCTCCACTTTCTATTATTTTTTTTCCTCAAAAAAAAGTGCCAGGAAAGATGCATAATTAAGTGAATACACTGACTTTGAGAGATCAGTTCAACTAATTGAAAAATAAAAACTTGTACATATTTCTGTCAGAGAGGGAGAAGTATCAAATAGAAGCCCAGCCAAGTCCTTTTTGTATTTCACTTGAACATGCTACCCAGGTACGCACCATTCTGGCATACGATTTATTTCTGTCATTTCTGGTTCATTGCCAGTGTTGCAGCCAGAAGGCCTCACTAGATAAAACCCACAAGCAGCTTTACCTCTTCAAGCAGTTATTCCAGCTTGTGATGATGGCTGTGGTAAGGAAGGTATATTTATAGAAAGCAAGCACAAGTCTTCCTAGCCTTTCATTTTCTAGGCAACATAAGCTAAACTCTTCTAGAGTCTCCTATTTATTAGAGTGCCGTGGTCAACTACCTAATGTAAATGGTGTTCGTTTACATTAAAATACATCTATAGCACTGATTATGAGAATTCATGGAAATAAAATGTAGTATATGCAAAACATGGCAAAGAGTTATGGGGAAAAGATGAAATGATGTCTCTTCATCATTCTGAAACGAACAGCAAAATCTTTCTCTGCAGACTGGCTGTAACATAATATCTCTTTTTATGGATGGAAATCTGCTGATCTCTTTCTTTTTTACAATGAAACCTCAGCAGAGGTGCCACCTACTCATCAGTTTCACAAGTCCAGATCAGATAAATCTACCAACTCAGATGCTTATCAATAATTTGTCCAAATATAGCAACACTATTTAGATCAAAAAAAAAACAGTAGGAACTCTTGTGGGAACAAGTTCTTCAACAAATTTCAATAGCTGCTAGTTCCAGACAAGTTAGGATGCCCATGAAACAAGGCATATTTTAATCATTAAATCACGGGGCCAGAGCTATACCTAATGCTTTGCCACTCACTAGCTAATAGTGCAAGAATTTGGGCACAACACAAATCTACATTCACCATGGTCTCTGAACCTGTTGACTAAGTAATGTAAAGAAAAAGGCTGCTGAATGCATGCATGTCTGGCAAGCGTTAGCCTGATAAGACATTCTCATTTAAGGCTGCTAATCATGAGATGCACAATCATGAGCTCTTCTGCACCAAATTGTTCATATCCATCTGAATTCCCAATACCTCCTATCGCCATACACCATTCTCAGGATACAATTTGGGAAAATTAAAAAAACAGAGAGGAATACGCTCTTCATTGTTGTTCCCAATCAGATTAACAAGATTGAGGCGTTATCTCGAGACATCAAATTTCCTGAAACAAGGAAGTTCAAGGAAACAGGAAAAAATAAAGCCAAACAACATCAAAAATGCCTACACATACATTTGTAGAAGGGTTCCTCACAGAACCATTCTCTGAGCAGATCAGGGCTGTCCATCTGATCAACAGTACCTCACACATCATCGCAGTGGCCTCCCACACTGTTAAAGTGGGTAAACAGACTTGAAGGAAAATGAAAAACTATATTGCCATGACAGACCACCATAGTGAAACAGCATTAGTCAATGGTTTTATATATCCCTGCTGATGACTTCCTCTTCGTAGGCTGCCCAGGATATAGCTAAGGTCCACTGTGGTAGGCTCTCTAGCCTGAGGCAGCAATGTATGCCCTAAATCCCACCCGGCCATTCAAGACAAATTCTCATTGTGACGGACAGGCAGCAGATCTTGCAGAAAGCAAAATCGGCCACCACAGAACTGGCCAGATAATTTAAACAACCATTGTGCGTAGTCAGCTTTTGTGGTTTAGCTGACTTGCATCTATATAAACACAGAGAGCTTGAAACAGTGCTCTTTTACACTGATGTAAATCAGCACTGGCTCCAATGAAATCAGCAGAACTATACATGTAAATTTCATGTGTGCAAAGAAAGAATCAAACACATTAAACACAAAGATGTGTATAGCTATGCAAACTTTTCTGTCTATGGGAAATCCTAAACTTACTATTATTAGTAAGTTCCTTCTCAATAGTTATGCTTAGTTATAGCTATTACTACTACTATTAAATACACCTATTTAAAGTAGAACATTCCTTGTTACCCTTGTGTCATACTTTTGTTACACTGGAACTGGCAACTACTGGAAATTAGTTGAAGAACCTGTGCCCAGAAGAATTCCTACTGCTTTTTGATATAGACATTGTTGCTAAATTTGGACAAGTTATTGATAAACATATGAATTTGCAGTCTGGGAAGTCTAGGAACAAGGAATAACTGATATGATTAGAGCTCACTTGTAACTGGTCAGAAAACTGTGCTTTAAAACTTTTGCATAGAAAAGCAGGTGATGTGCAGCTGCGCCCTAAACCATATTCTGACACCAGGACAGTAGTTCTGTGTAGCTACTGTTTACAGCATATAAAACTGAGACCAGGGACACATTGTACTAGAAGTTGTATCTGTACCTGTGTATATGAGGAGGTGCACCTTGCCTCAAACAGCTCATTAATTTAATAAGCAGAGACACATCTGTATTTTATATATAGGTAACTGAGACACCGAGCTCTGAAAATACTTGTTCAAGATCACAGTAGAAGTAGAGTTTGGAACACAACGTCAGTCTTGTGAGTCCAAAGCAGTATTTGAAAGACCAGGTCTGCTCTCCTTTCATTTCACGGTATGATCTGATCTAGTCTTAAGGACAGGAGAAGTCCTGGAAATCCTGCTAATAAAAAAAAATATTCAGAAGTATGCAGTGGAGAGGAACAATACTATGTACCTCCCTTTGCTAGCACTTGTCTGATATTTGAAGTAAAGGATGCCTCATTTTTGAAGGAGAGTTAGAAGCCAATCAGTTAAATCTGTGAGAGTCTTCCCATTCTTTCCAGCAATCTTGGTAAGAGCTGGACAGGGCTCAAAGAGAAGCAAGCAAAGAAATAACTCATATTTAAATAGTTCAAGAAAGACATTTCTACCTTCAAGAAAGAAGATAGAAGTATTTCTCAGTTCATCTGTATGCTCTGGGGAAATTTTTCAGCCCTGCTTTGTAATGTAGAGAAACAGTTAGTTAATGCAAGCTCTTGTCTTTCCTTCTAGTAATTTGGGTAAAGCAATCTGGGATTGCCCAAATTCTGCACATCGCTGCCCCTCAAGTCCTACTGAAAAACCAGTTGCAGTTCACTCTAGCATCAGTCTAGAAGTGGCAGCAGCCGCAGTTACTGATCTCTGCTACCACGGTTCCAGTGCCCTTCATAGAAGCAACCGACACTTGGCCATAATGGGTAAAAGGAAAGAGGATTTACTGTTTTATCCATCTTTGCAGTTCCTCTCTTTCTGTATAGATGATTTGTAGATATATCAAACAAAATTCAATCTATGGACTTCATTATAAGTGTCTAGATAAACAAGGCAGCTTATTGACCTGCAGCATGAGCCTGACCACTACTACTCAAATCCCTAGAGTATTTAAGTAACCTCACTAGTATATTAGCTAAATACAGGTTGTTACCAGTGAAATAGATGCCCGAAGATGTACCTAATATATCCATATTAGCATTCAGCTTCAGTATCAGCTGCCATAATTTGTCATTGAAAAAGAAAAGAAAGAAAATAGCAACAGACATATGTGCAGAGGAGATAAAAAGAGCGAGTGGGCTTGTGGGGGGAGGAAGGACATGTGTGTATATATATATATATATATCTGTATATACACACGCACACATATATATTTATCTTAACTATGCTAGGAAGAAGGAAGAGGAGGTGGAGAATGACATGTCCTGTTGTTCCCTATCGGGAGAACAAGATCCTGGAATACTGCCACGCAGCTATTTGAGTCCTGAGCCAGTGCCACCACTGTTTACCGCCTCTCACTTATTTTCCACTTTATCACAGCTAGAATTATGTCAGCAACAAGATTGTCACAATGTGTGGGGTGTCTTTTGATAAGCCTAGGAATGGCTTCTTATATGAACCTTGTTAGGTAAGCATGGCTACAGCTCTGGTGTAACAGGTTGTGTAGACATGGAGGTGAAGAAGGAGAGTGGATGTTCTTTAGCTGCCTAGTTTCTTTCCAAATGATTTATTTTTCCAAGCTTGTACTGTAGTGACTTTTGTAGGAAGCATATGACCACTTGGAAGATAAACCAGTCTGGAAAAGAGCAGTTATCTTCAAGAGAAGGAAATATAGACATAGTGGTATATGAGCAGCAAGTAGGTCAGGAGAAATTATTAAAAAAACAAAACAAAACAAAACAAAGCCAGAAAATTCAGGGCAGGCAGTTATAGTGGAAGACTAGGAGAGTCAGCATCAGAGACCTTTATTTGTAGTTATTATTTGTAGCTATTATTTATAGTTATTATTAAGGCACAGTTAACCACAGGTGAATGTGTTTAGAGTCACATGGGTCATGGTGGTTTGGTGAAGCAGGTGACACCTCCCGGAGCGCGATAGCCTGTCACCCAGGCCGGGCACGGACGTGTGCCGAACATGGCTCCAGCTCTGGATTTACGGTCCTACAGAGGCTTAGCATCCACCACCTCCATTGCTCGCAATTGGCTGCCTTTGGAAGTGCACTTTCATATCAGAGGAATAAAAGAAAAAGAGAAAAATATCCCAACAACTTCAAATCAGTATGCTTTACCTGCTTTCTCACTTCACTTGCAAATCTTGTGAAAAGAACATAAACAGACTTTGTCTCAGAATTTTCTAAAGCATTTTATACTTTAAGATCATAAATCTGCATTAGTGATCTGTTTGTATGTTCATCCCATCCTCCCAAACCAGCAATATAGACCCAGCTAGATGACTAACAAACATGTGATTTCAAAGAACAGATCATAAAGTGTAGGAATAAGGAATAGGAAGGAAGGTTAGCCAGGGATGAAAATAATAATGCTGATTGCTTGATGGATAAAAGGATTTTCTGAGGTCAACCATTAGAGGTTAACAAGGAACACTTAGTGAGATATAAGCAGCACTTAGGAAGGTGGTGGTAAAGGTAGAGAGGTGAGGATACAAGGATCACATGGGAAGACTGTAGGAAAAGAGGAATGGAGAGAAACTCTTGGTTGTTGTTGCCTGCTCCTTTCTCTCTTTTACCCTGATAAAGTTAATGAAAAACATTATTTTGAACAGTGTATTTATTCAAGAGAACTCAAAGCAGTCAGTGGTATCTGTCCTACCCAGGAAGACTCGCTGCCTGTTTTGATATTACTGGACACAATGTGTGTTTAAGGTTTTGGGTCCAGCTACATCCTTGCCATGCACAAACTCAATATTGGTGCAAGAGTTGGGAACCCAGTATTTAAACTCTTGCTTAAGCTGCCCTTTTGGTGTGAATGGTATTATTTAAGAATCACAGATCGTTATTTTGTAGCAGCAATGACAAATGTAACAGTAAACATAGCTGCAGTGATAAGCAAATAATGGCCAAAGCTGACAGCAGGGGAGATTTTTGGAGTGCTTTGTTCTTGCTAGGTGAATAGTCCCATGTGGCTTAGCCTGTTTCCTTTAGCTTTATTTTTCTTTTCTGCAGATTCTCAGTTTAGCAAGCATGTTCTGTTTTCCCTGAGTGTGGCTGTTACCCACAGATGTAATGCCTACTTGTAAATCCTTGATTTCCTGATGGCTTTTTTAGAGGAGCCTAAGGAAAATGAGCAAGGAAAGCCCAGGAGCCCACACAAGGATACCAGGATGCACTTCTTCAAGAAGTGCTTCTCTGCGCGTAAGTCAGTGGCGCTTCCCTGAGACCAGTGCTAGCAATAGCCTGTATGCAGAAGCTCAAAGGAGAGGCGTTACTGCAAGGTCCCTCTCAACTCCTGAGTGGCAGCCTCACAGGAGAGAGAGGAAGGTTAGTGCTGTGTGCTGGAGCATCCTCACTCCCTTGGGGATCCTCACATTGAGCATTTTCAGATTTTCACAGCCATTATGCTGCCTTTGGTTCAGAGCCAAGGCTATAGGCACCTGTATATTGGCACCAGTCCCTGGGTATCCCTAAAAGAGGACAACGTAGTTCTTCTATGCCCCATGCTTCTATGCAAGTCCCACATATCTCTTGTGCTTCTGCAGGCATAACACAGTAGGGAATCCTAAACCCCAAGTGACTGAGATTCATGCACAGCTGTTGTGTGTTTGCATGTCTGTACTTTGTGCTTTTTTTTTTTTATCCTAATCAGCTTTCATTTGCAAAGCTGTTTTATTGATCTGTATGCAAATTGTGGCTCACCAACACTTCACACTTGTCAAACAGATCATGAATTGCAGGAGAAAGTTCTTTGAAAATGTTTTCCTTCATGTTTCAATAATCAGTCTTGTAGAAGTGGCAGCAAAAGGCAAGCATTAGCTTGCCTGAAATAAGTGAGAAAAAATGGACCTTGTGTTAAATGCTATGTTAATTTTTGTTCTACTGTGATTCCAGCTAAAAACCTGAGGATACTGAAGCTACTCCTTTCAGTTAGCTGTTTAGTGCTATGCATTTAGGCTGAATTGTCTTTACTTTTTCTGTTCTTTACATACTTGTGATGTTTTATGGCATTTGGGGCACATGATCTCCTGGCATTGAATTGGAAAGCGCTGGAATTTCCTGTCTCAGAGCCGTATGATCTTTAACCAGTGCAGCAATATTTTGCAATAGCAACATCTATTGGAAATACTCTAAAGAGGGTGCTCCCAGAGACTACTACTGTATAGTTAAAGCAACTGACAGTGTGAAGTGCTTATATTCCTTATATCCTTTTTGTAAAAGCTGCCAGAGATTTTATTCTGTTATCTACTAAATAGAGGAAACTTGCACTGCTTAGCAATATAATGCTGGGGCTGTTCTGCCAGCCTCAGGTTTTATGTCAGAATCAGCTATTTATAGCCCCAAATTTGGAGAGGTTTAGAGGCCAGCTGTGTTTGGATATGTAATAACCGGAGTGCCTCTCTTTGAACTTAAGAACACTGCTGTCTCCTTGCCAATATTTGCATTTTGAAGTAATTTTAAGGAAATTTAAAAAATCAGCATTGGAAGAAAGAAAGAAATTCCTCCAACAGTCATGTCTGCCACTCTTGGGGTAGCAGACCTCTTAGAAGGCTGTGAGAAGGTATGAGAGCTGACTAGTTCTCAGCAGAGGTTAAGAATGAAGGCTTCTGGAGCCAAGGGAAGCCTTGGCATCCTAGTGCAGAAGGAATGTGAGGCAGGCCAGCTTCCAGGGCCCTTGTGTGCAACTACCTGCCCTGGCTTTGCCTTTGGTGCCAGGGTGTACACATTCCCTATCTTGTAGCCAAGGCTTATCTCTCCCCGAGGAGTTCACGGGAATGGAGCAGAGAGGTGCTCTGTCCTTTGCTTTCTCTCGAAGCTCCAGAGCACCCAAAACCTGTGCAGTTCCTTTGTCAGGCAATGTATGGGGGTGTGTGTGTGTGTTTTTTTTTTTTTTTTTTTTTTTTTTTTACTCAAGAGATGAATTAGTTTGTGGTCTAAGTGAGAAAGTAGGACTCAGCTGCTTTTACTGTAGCTTTCTAGAGGGTACATTGACTAATTAAATTGCTTTAAATCAGACACAGCGTTTCACTAAAGTAAGGAATAAGGACTTCCCTATTGAAAGTCCTATGCAAGTACAAAATTTGTATGTATACAGCTTCTTGCTGCCAGTGGGTAAACAATCCTTTCTGTAAATAGAGAAAATGTCAAGAAGTATGAAGTAATACATTCTTGGGAGCCTTTTTTTTTTTTTTTTTTTTTTTTAAGAGGGGCAAAAATGCCACAAACTTTGGGCTGTTCTCAGTAATGTTTTACACAGGAACTGTACCTGTGTTATGCATGGGCTCCCCTGCTCAGTTTAAGCTGACATGACAAAGAGAAAAACCGTGGGCTCAGAACGATCCAATGTGAATCGGCCTGAAAAAAACAGTTTATTGAAACAAAGCCATCCCTTATACCAGTTCCTTTCCTGCGTGCGTGTGCTCTCGTCTCATTTGATTGGCTAGAGCCTTTCTTCTGATTGGTTGTTGTCAGGCTCCATCGACCTTCCCTTAGGTCGCAGGTTCCAAGTAACCTTTTGTTCTGCGCCACTTGCTTACTCCAATGTCTCCTATGGCTGGTTCATCGAGTGGCCATTTTCCTCCAAGAACAACTCCACAATAAAATGCTGGTGCTTGTGAGCTGTTCTTCCTCAATTTGATAGGTCAGAGAAGTGCTGTCGGGACGGCCAGGGATGCATGCTATACGTAAGCTTTTATTGATCAAGCAGGTACAGTACTTCAGACCCTATGCTCACGCATGCACATGTGTGTGCTCACTCCCCCTCCTGCGTCCTTCTTTTATACTCTTCATCCTGATCATGGCTGCATGTTGATTCGTGATTGGCTGTTCCGCTTAGTTCCTCTTCGTTGGCAACTTCCACGTCTTCACTTCCTTTTTGTTTACTTGCTGCAGTCCAGATCTTTCTGGCTGGTAACTTGAGAAAGTCCCAGCTCAGACAAGGTGAAGGCTGTCCGACCAGCTCCCAGTCCCCACAAAGTGCTGGCCCCACAGAGCGAGTGACTTCATCTGCAGGAGCATTTCTTTGCTAGGGCACTTACCGCCCTGAGCGAGTGTCTTAACTGCAACATAACTGCCTGAGGGGGTCCACATGCCATGATAAACTCTTTATTTATTTATTTATTTATTATTTTTTTTTTATTTGGAGACATTTCAATCAATGCTCTTTAGTAGCAGGTGAGCTTTTGTATAGTGCTAATAATTTTTCATACACTTGCTTATTCCAGTCTGTGGAAGTCAGGCCAAAGTGTGTGTTTTACTTTGGTGGCGCTAAGTCGAGTGATGTGCCAGTTTAGGCTTTGGCAAGCGTTCATGGACAGTTACAAAATATTGAAAAACATTGTCCTCTGTTGCATTTTCCATGTACATATACTTTCCATCTTAATTGTATTTTTATGGGAATTGCTTGACTTATTTCTGTTGCAGTCCAGAGATGAAAAGTGGCTGAGAGAGGGGACAAATACATAATGTAGGAGTCTCCAGAAAAAAGATGCACAGTGGATTGCTATGGAGCTGGGGAAACCTTTGTACATTTTGAAAAGGAAAAAAAAAATTCTAAAGCAATAGTTAAATTACTGGAAGATGAAAAGGAATAAACATACCACTCAATTGCTCTGCTCTTAATTCTAATGCTCAATCAGTTTTAATTTTAAATTGTAGGAAACTAAAAGCCAGGAATGTTTCCATGAGAGCACCCAACCAGAAACCACCATCATTGTGCTGCATTAGTATTTTCACAAAAGAAAAAGCTGTCTTTGTAAATATGGCATTTCTCTTGTTCCCCTGGGGGCAGAGGAACAGAGAAGAAAATGCTTTTTAATTTTTTAATTTATTTTTTTTCACAGCAACTAGCAGGGAAAGGAGAGTCTGAAACAGATACTACTTCTAGCAGCTAACAGAGTACTTCAGTGTCAGAGACACGATTTGATGGACCAAGTTTCTTTCAACAGACAGAAAAGTGTCTGTCCCATAAGGGCTGTCAATAAGAGGTGAACAGAGGAAAATGCGAGGCCAAGCGGGCCATGCTGCAGGACTGTGTTATTCCAGCTGTATTCCAGTAACTTTGCTGAACCAGATTATTCCATATCCAGAAATCAGCATTACTGATTAGTGGATTACACGTAGTTAAATGAACTTTACATTGGTGAATCAAGCCCATGCATTCTGCTTTTTTCTGTGTGTGGTTTTATTTGGTTTAAAGGTGTGAGTGGCACTCCTAATAGAGCATATTTGTCTTCATAAAGGAAAACACTGGAGGTTGTAAGTTGAATTTTGAGATAAGAATATTATCACCAAATAAACTGTTTTCTATTTAGTGAACAGCAATCCAGGAGAGACTGAAACAATATAAGGGGGGAAAAAAATAATGAGAAGTAGGAAAGACTTCTACTGTCATAAAAACAGTCCAAGTACCTACATGGTTATTTCTGAATATTTACCTTCAAACTGTATATGAACAGTTTATACCTTATAGGAAAAATCCTTTCTTCTCTCCAAAACTTTTAAACTTTTTTTTTAAATTTCTGCTTTATTTTTTTTCTCCTTTAACTGAGGCACAGATGTACTTCAACAGAATCCACTAATCTGGCAAAAAGAGAAAACACAGGGAGCTTGTTTTTACTTTTTTTAATGCATCACACCTTTTCATGGAAAGGCTACAAGCAAATTTGAATTGCACTTTTCTAAGATGTTTTATAAATAATTCTTTTTAAAATACGTAGAGAGCAAGTTGTTATGAAGGCATCATACTGTAGGGGGAATAGAAAGCCAGGAGACAAACTGCAGCATGCCTTGCAACTCCTTTGGCCTGTAGTTCGCAAAGTATTAGAGATTCACAGCTCCAAATCAGTGGGTTCCCTGCAGAAGGAGGTAAGCAAAGGGAGAAGTCATGCCAAAGTCCATCTTAAAACTGTCTGAGAGTGAAACTGTTATAAGGTTATTTGATTATAATCTTCACGTAAAGCAAAGAGCTGTGAACAAAACTGTAGTGCACAGAGGGCTTCTAAATTGCTCAGGAAGCAAGGAGGATTTTTGAGAAGTGCTTTAAGACAAACTGTAGGACTAACTGTCAAGTTGTAAAGTCAAAATGGGAATCCAAAAATGCAGGGACTGACTCACAATCCACTTAAGAAAATACAGCTGCTGTAAAAATAAGCAGCAGCAACTGTGCCCACATGCTCAGTTCCAGCTCCCTTTTGGGCCTAGCTCCCTTGGTGACCTCCTTGCTGGATCCTTGTGACTCTTCAGCATGACCCACTTCCCAGTGCTCCCTTTCCTTCCCAAGGAGAGAAGGAAAACGGGGAGCTCAGGAAGTGCAGAGGTCTTTCCTAATGTTTCAGAACACTTCCCTGGAATTTAGCTTGGGAGCTAAATCGGCAGTTTTCCCATGTCCACATGGAGTTTCTGTTATATCAGCATCAATTCTATGCAGTTCACTACAAATGTATAGAATGCTGCTTGTGCGATACATTTATTGTTGGCTCTAGGAATGTGTCTTCATTTGGGCTAGCGCAGCACTAGCCACAGAGCAGCTGTGATTTGGATTTGTATTGCTGAGCGCTGCTGTAATAGAAGCACACCTAATCCTTTCTGGGCCAAGACTTTCTTGCAGTAGGAGAGAAAGTTTTACAGTTATGAATATAAAGTATACACACTTCACTTCTCTCTATCTGAGACCTCCTGGAAGAGGTTCAATAATTTTCTAAATAAAATTTAACTCACTGCAGCTGCATATTTCCCTTCAGATCCTTATATCTTGCCTCATCTACACACTAGCTAACAAATGATGAAATCCCACTTGTAAATCGGTTGCAGGAATGTGTGGCACTAATGGCTTGCAGGTGTTTTTTTAGGAGCAGGAGTTTCAGCTGTGCTGAAGTCATGCTTCATCCAATTTAATGTTCAAAACAAATAAATTTGAAACATACAGTCGTGCAGGTTTAGCCAAAAGAAAAAAAAGAAGAAGAAACACTTAAAGTACTGTAGCTGGTAAATGCAGTGGAAAATTAAAAGGCTTTTTAAAGGAAAGTACAATCTTAGTAAGTCTCTGACACTAGCATTAAATGCTAACTAGTGACACAGTCTTCCCTTGCGTGGTCTGTGGCCAGCTGTGCTTTTGAGAAGGAACAGTTAATACATTTGTGATGCCAGAGTGCAAGGACTGAGAGTGTGCATTGTGTCAGGGAACGAGGGCTTGAATCTCATGTGTCTTCAGACCAAAATGTATTAGAAAAAAAAGAACAGTCTTGAAATTATTTTTCTTCAGATGCTTAAGTGGGAAACAAGAAGAGAGGCTTCTTTGTGGAGTGGGATCCATTCCTTTGGTAGCTGTTCAGCAACAAGGGCTCACATTCACACCAACCCTCTGTATGTGACAAACACCATCTTGGCCAGCAGACTAGTCACAGCCAGGGTTGGTCTAGCTGGGGTTCCATCATCCTCTTATCTTCTGCGAGACAAGTACAGAGGGCACCCAGAGTATATGCACGATAGCTGCTTATCTTGGCAAGGACAATTGTGGCGCAATAAAGGCTGGGGCTTAGCGAGGAATCTGGATAGGAGACTTCTCAGACAGGATGTCTTTGGGGGATACCTTAGGAATGAAAATGGAAATGAAATGGACTATCAGAACTATTTCTGATAGTCGGTACTTGGCTGGAAAGGGTAAGTGGTGTATTAAAAGTATGCATTTTATATATATTACATTGTTTCATCTAAAAAGAGTCAATCATGCTGATGGGCGTATTTCGTAGCAGATCAGTGTAGCTGTATGTTCCCTTCACTGCTTTCCTCCTGCTTTTTCTTCCATTTCTTCCTGTTGTGCTTCATTTCCAGTGTTTCCTAGTTCTCTGGCTCCTGCCAAGGCACCAGCCCAGGAACAAACTGTAGGTGCAAGGCCATAGATACAAAACTGCCAGGAAAATCTCTCTTAAACTGTTTCAGTAGCTATAACACAGTGGGACTGCATTCCTGTGCAGGTCTTCTGAATCCACTCTAGTAATGACCAGTACATTTCCAATTTTTTAGTTATAGTTCCATTTCCTTAAATAGTGGAAGCTTTTGTATAGCCTGATTTTTAGTTATTTTCTTAGCAAAATCATTGTTACCAGCTTTTTTCCCACCTGAGAGTGTTTGTTATTGATAGATCAAGTAGGCATAATGTGTTATCGGCATCCCTTAGAACCCTTGCATTTCTTCAGACCTTCAGCTTCCTTTTTCACCTATTTTTAAATTGGCTGGTTTACAGTTAGTGGAAGAACTCAGCAGGAGTTTAAATAAACATTTCTCGGGATAAAATATTTTCCCGTTTGTCTGCACACTCTTGCTGGGGTGTGCATTCCTTTACCCGTACTTTCGGCATACCGCAGGAGATCTGGCTCTCTATTGTATTGTACCTCCTGGGACATTCTGATCAGGACAAAGCAAGAGAAAAATATGATACTTAAGCAGATCCTACCTCCTTATTTCCACCTTTCTGCTTGTACCTTACCTGTGCTGGTGCAGCTGTTTGTACAATGATGCTATTAACTGATCAGTGTTAAAAATAACTGGGTTTACCAATTTATTTTTAACCTGGGTCAGTTAGTTGACCTATTTTAACCTGCAGCCCATAAGCTATTGTACCTGCAAAACGGAAAACTGACATGAGGCAGGGACAACTGAAAGGCAAAAGATGAAGGAGGGAAGGGTCTCTCTAATCTGATTTTACTGCTGAAAATTTCATCCACTTACAGGCTGCACACAAATCAGAGCCATTTTGATGTGGTAATACTCGCTCTCCCTTTGGTAGGTATAAATGCCATTATTCACTGCAGGACAGAATTGCAATGCACTGCACATACAGAAGCTGTAATCAGATTTGCAATGCATTATTTTTGAGTAAAGGTGGATATGTGTCTGAAGGGGCTCCCAGGACAATGATTATTGAGATTATGAGCACACTCTGGGTTATCCTGAAGCAAACCAGGGGTGAATATTCCGGACAAAAGATGCCCTATAGTAGTTTCCCCTCCACATGTTCTTACACAGTAATCCAAGCTAACATACTCCCCAATCAAAGGAGGGATAAGCTCTCTTTTGTATAATGACAGGTAAGAATATGCCATAAGCAATTTTCACGGTGTAGTTGATTTACTATAAATTCACACAGTAATTTATGTAACAATAAGTTATTCATATGCCATTACCCTCCCTGAGCAGCAGGCACTATAGTCTGAGGGCATCTCTACACATGAAGGTCATTTTAGACTATGGCAGTGTGTGAAAATAAAGCAGAATAGAATCATAGAATCATAGAA
>NW_010587520.1:64360-78512 GCF_000705375.1 Tinamus guttatus | reverse complement strand
TTGAATTTTATTGTTTTTACTCTGAGCATAAAACAATTGAACAAAGGAAAATGGCATGCATTCAGTGCCACATCTAAGAATCTACTTCTACTTTAACTGAAGTCAAAGGAAGGAAAAAATATAGTACATTTTTCTATGATTTTCACGAGAAGCTGAGAGAAGTTATTTCTAGATCTTATTTGGTTAGTGTTTCACTCATTTAGAAGAAGCCTCCAACATTTGCCTCTGTTCACTGCCATGGTTTCAACAACAATACAGTTGTTAAGGCTGTGAAAAATAGGAAAGTGTTTATATTACCTAGTGTTAAACTGTTTGTATAATATAATCAACCAGCTTAAATACAGTGATTATTCAGAAAGTGCAACTCTAAGCATTTAGTAAAATAATATCCAAAAGGAAAAAAAAACTAACTTGCACAGAATGATATAAGGATTTGCCAAGTTCAAGTGCTACTGAATAAAGCATTTGGAAAGACTTGGAAAATGATATTTGGGTCATGATAGATTACAATTACAAAGGGACCATAAGCAGCAACTTACCAACTTTTTTTCCCATTCTTTGTTAAGATCATCCACATATGAGAGCACAAAATCAATTCGACGGACACCATCCCTGAAGAAAATAGAGTCTTTGCTTTCATGTCTTTTATCAATCTGTAGAAAATACACAGTTCCAGTTAAAAAGAGTATTGCTGTTTCTCTAAAAGAAAAACAAGACAATAGGTTGCCCAAATTGCTTCAATTTTTCAGTTTCTTCATAGCTGAAAATGTACTCAGGCAAGATTTAACCATGCCTCCATCCAGTTAAAAGTAACTTCAAAATTAAATGCCTATACACACACATAATGTACTTACTCTTCTTCAAAGAGGTGTATGTTAGTGTGGCAATGCCTGTGAACAACATGACCATTTTTCTTTCAGATTTTGGAGCACATCAGAACTGATGATCACGAGTGTTACTGGACAGCGCTGTTTTTCCTGCCAGGTTAGTACGAACGCTGCTCTATGCGAGCAGCAGACCAGGGCACAGTCCCACTTAAAGCAGGTAGCAAAAACAAAATCCATGCAGTTTTGCCTCCATAGCAAGGTTTAACCAGCCACCAGAAAAAACACACATCCCAGTGATGATACTTAGGTGCTCACATATGGAATTAACAACCTCTACACAGGTGACATTTCAGAGAATGCAAAATTGAGTACTTGCTTTCTTAGGGGAGGTGAGGGAGAAGACTTAACTTTTCTGTTGAATTGGTACACTTTATTTTTCCAACTGATCCAGTAGGGTTCATTTAGCAGCATGCTGTATCATTACATCAAGTTGTATTAATAACATACGTAAGAGTTAGGCCACAACAATTAATGTTATGCCAATAAAGACCATTACCTCATGGTCCTAGCAAAATTAACATCGTATTAGGGAATATTATTAAGTATTTATCTCTAAGTGTTGACAAGACTTCAAGTTCCTTCAGCAAAATGCTCTCCAGGGAGGTGACACTTTAGTCTAAATTTATCTCTATGCTGAGGAAGTTGGTTCCAGCCACACCACACAGCAAGAGCAGCATGTATTTACATGGGACTGAATTTGGTTTTCATTTTATTAGATTAGAAAGGAAAAAAAAAAATCAAATAATTTGTATAGAGACACATCAGTCTCCTCCCTTACAAACCATATAGGGTTGCAAGTGAAAAGTTGTCGGGGTGGGGGAAAGGCACCAAGTATTTGCCACTGTGAACTTGGCTCCCGCGTTGGTCAACAAGAGGCATCACACAGTGAAGCATGTTATTACTGCAGCCATCCCAGCCACTTGCAATATCATTCGTCACTGTTTTACCCTGAGACGTCGCTTCAGGAACAGATTATATCTCCTCCCAGTCTGCTGGAATAACCAACAAGTTGTTAGCAAGGCCAACAGCATCAAGCCCACTCTAGCACCCACTGGACTTAAGGAAACTGTGCGCTTCAAGTCAAGAAAAAAAACCTACAGTTATTAGCAAAACACACAACCATCCACAGTCAGAGTATAATACCTTTATCTTTTATGAAGAGAAAAAGAGCATTGGCATTCACTGAAATAACTCGGGTATTTTAAAAAGAATATATAGTTGCTTAATCCCTTCAAGGGCTACAAACCTCTGTCTTCCCTATCTGGGAATTCCGTTTTTCTTGGGAAATATTTGGAGCACACCAATTAACATAGGCTACTTCACAATAATCCAAATCAAGAGAGGTACTCAGAAAAAGGCTCTGCTTCCATATACAGCACATGAGCACATAAAATTAAGAGGCTCGCAAGGATCATGCAATCCATGGAAACAAGCGAGTTGCCATTTCCCAGGCTGTTTTTATTTCATGCCTACAGTTCCCTCTGTACAAATTACAGAAGCAGTTTGCAATTACTTCAATGTGAATTTAATCTGCATCTAGAACAAGGCATAAATCTACATAGCACTAGTAGTACTGTAGTTATGCAGCATTCTAATAATTGAACCCCAAAGTGCATTTTAGCAACTTACAAAACTGGGAAACTGCCTAGAGGGTCACACCAATTTAAGACAGCAACAGCTTTTCTCTAGGGAACTATCAAAAGCCAAAAAACACTAAGAAAGATAAAATGAGTTGAGTAATATTTAAAGCTCCTGCCAAAGTCAGGTTTCCCAAATTCTTGGAATAGCACAGTTATGGGAATATTCCGCAGAGTTTAAGTAATATTTTTATCTTTATGTCAAAGTCTACTGGTTTTCTAAAGCAGATCACAATTCATGCCTGTTATTGAAGCTTTAATTTATGTATTTAAAGATACAAAAAACCTATTGTATCTAATTTTAGATAGGGAATACTCATAGAATCTTTCCCCTTCTAAACATATGATTCATCACAAAATCATGACAGGCCTAGTTATTAAACTCATAATTTTTTCCTTCCAATGTTGCTGCTTGTGGATTTCACAAGATCAGTCCTAGATATTCATGACAACGTTTTGTGCATAAATGTGAACTTACAGGCCTAAAAAAAGAGGAAATAACATTGGTAGGTTGCACTGCTTACATAGGTAAACCACAAAACGTAATGGATTGCTAAGTTTTACTTCTTAAAAGTTCTTTGCAGAACTGTGGTAAAAAACCTCCACCTCAGGTCAGCCTGCAGGTATTAAGCCACATGTCACCACAGTTAATTCCCAGCAAGAAATTATAGAGAAGTCAGACTCTCCTTTGGCTGCATGCCTGTGAGAAGAGGCTGCAGACAGAGGTCACAAGTCCCAACAAGGGATGTTCCTACTTGTATCAAGTGAGTGGATGAACAGGTAGAACAGGCTCCCCAAGCACAGTGGCATCTCCATCCCTTGGACTTCCAAAACCTGACCAAGCAAGGGCTTCAGCCAGCTGAGGCAACTGCAAAGTCAACCTACCTTTGAGCTAGGTTGGAGGTCAAACCTCCAGAGCTCCCTTCCAGTGTTGTTATAGGAGTTTGTGAAAGGATAATACTGCAAGTGTTGGACATTTAACAGCATTTCCAAAAGTTCTCTAAACCCATCAGCTCAAAATTACTTTAGACTTTTGACATGGACACATGGAAAGTATCTTCCTATTCTCCTGTAGGAACACCAGTTTTAAGAGCTCTAGACACCCGTCTGAGGTAAGCACATTGGACAACATTCAGCTAAACTGCAGTCAAAATACCCACAATCCTCATATTAGATAGTCCTGCGAGAGGTCTTCAGTTTATATCTGACTGAGGGCAGAGGGTACAAAACCAAAATGTATTTTTTTAAATATAGTCCAAGGCAAAAGCAAGAGTTACAACCACCAACATTCAGTTTTGCCCAAACCAACTTGGGTGAAGCCGATAAGTGGTGGCCAGTGGCTGCCGCCCTCTACTTGCACTCTGAAATCCAAACCTTGCAACTCTGTCACACCACTAAGTACTTGATGAACAGCTCTTCACCACCTCGTCCCCACAGGGCCTTCAGCAAATCCAAAGCAAACAAGACAGTCGCTTCTAATGGGAGGAGGGAAGCAAACTGCTGGACGTGGCATCCACCACAGAACATGACAACAAAGGGCTTCAGAGAAGGGACTCTGAACTGATGCAAAGTCAATTTATTTCTGGCCATCCACATAACCTCGCACACTGCTTAGTGCAGCTCTCCTTTCAGGCAACTGAGTTTCCTGCCAACTCACCTTACCACTAAATATCCTAGCCATCTCCATGCCTGAAGGGAGGGAAGCAGAACAATATTGCTCTGAGCAATAAATACTTATTCAGATTAGCATTCAAATTCAATCCAAATGTCCCCCAATTCATCCTCTCCCTCCAGAGCTGGACGTGACACCCAAGCCCAACCTTGCAGAACTAGGACTACAGGTTGGGCAGTCACCTTCCATCAGCTTCTGCTTTTGCTAGGGGAAAAAAAAAAAAAAAAAAAAAAATCGGTAGCTAGGAAGAATCTGAGTGTAATTAGTCTAACTGGTATGCTAAAAGGTTGTCCTATTCCTATGTTACCAGGAAAACCATTGAAGTTCCCAAAGGAAAAAAGCAATCAAAATTCTGCAATGGTTTGCATACTTACCTGGTATGACTAACAAATATTTACTTACTTTTATTACCTTTGATAATCACACAGCTAATTAGTATGTTACTGACAACATGGCAAACTAAAATGACTGCATTGCAAAGCAATTTGTTAATTCTTTATAAATTAACAATCCACTGTAAGAAATATTTCCAAAACACTAAAACACAGAAAAACATATGGGTTTGAAAGCTGAATGAAAATGAGATATCTGCATAACAGAGGACACAAAACCCTATTGCTTAAACACAATGTTATTTCCATCCCTTAGATTCAAAATTTTAGTGTCAGACAGAACAGAATATTTAGTGTCCTTTACACCAGATGAAACACCCATTCAAGTTCTGCTGTGCTAAATGCAGAATTCAATAAAATTCATTTCCAAAGACAAAAAAAGAAAAGAATTAAAGGCAAATTGTACTCCTGTTTTTCAACAAGAACTTCAGTTTTTATTACATCAGAGATCCATTTTGCACAAAGTTCCCATCAATATTCTTCCTTTGAAGAATCCCTGTAAGCAAAACCCTCAGACACTTCCAAGCAGTGCATAAAACCCATAACATCATATGTCTCACAGTTGCTAGATATGCTTCGTGCAGGCTACCAAGTTCGACAAAATGTATGCCATTAAAGAAAAAAACACGAGCTTGCTGGCCCTGGATTTTGCAAGCTCTTTTTGCACCTTTACTACATCTGTCTTAATCTTGAACCACAGGAAAATCTGAAATCTTGAAAACATGCATTTCAAGGCTGTTTTAAGACACCAAGATGTTAAACTAAAGTTTAAATGCGCAAAAGCAGCTTCTCTGGATAAGAAACAACATTAAACAAAAAAGAAGAAGAAAAAGCCCACTATGCTAAGAGAAAATATGTGTTAATATAAGACACCAAAGCCCCATGTAAGCAAGCAGATGATTTTAATATACCTCAGCATGTACTTCTCCAGTTTTCTTAAGGGAATTTTTAATTTCCCCTTCCCTCTAAGGGGCTATGAGTATTTATCGTTTCTGGTATGTTTGACAATTAATACAATTGTCATGTTTGAAGATTTTCATTCACAGGATGTTTTCAGCTTTCCTTATTTACTGAAATAAGAAATGCATCACAAAGCCAATGACACTAGCATTTATTTCTCTCTCTGAGAATTTTAAGTATCATGCTGACTGAGACCTGCCAGTTATGATCATAAAAGGAATCCTGCATATGTTAATAACACCATAAGCAGAATATATTCCATATCCCATCAAACCAACAAAATAAAACCACAAAACTTTCCAGTTTTTCCACCAATAGTTCATTTTGCAGTTTGGCCTGTTTGCTGCATGAAGCCTTCTAATTTTCAGTTCATCAAAATGCTCGAGTTAATCCATCAAACCCTTTCATGAAGGGCTCATAGGGTCCATTAACTAGGAATAAATGTTAAAGCCACATGCATTTATATACACAAAAACAATTATTTTTGGAAGGATGGTTTCAAAACTGGAAAATTGTTAAGGGACCTTTTGGCACATGGTAATAGAAGATGCCACACAAATTCATGCAAGGAAGCATGAATATATATTTTTTTACTGCTTACCACTTGATGATCAGGGATGAGTAAAGTGGTCTCAGTGCTGTTTAGGCCCTGCCAGTGGTATCGCAGGAAAAACATAATGTTGTTAGTGATAACTCAAAAAATGCTTTTTTTAAAGAAAAAGGCAAACAAAAGAGAGGAGACTACTTCAATGCAGCTTCTGGTCAAAGTTGGTGAAAAGCTAAGTTAGACTTGGATTTTCAGTCCAGATATCAAAGCCTTAAACAACTCTACTTCCTCAGGTCTACTGGCTCTCCAAAGTAGTGTCATTGACTTCTACCTGTCCCATATTGATGTTTACACAAAAAGAACAGCTTTTAAAGGGAACTACATAGCTTCTCTTCGGCATTTCCATTACAAAAGTTACAGCCTGCAAACAACGTGTCATGAACAAGTTGACAAGATGATGAAAAACAGCTGATGAAAAAAATAATTTTCTCGTTTTAATTTCAAAGGAGAAAACAGACAGAGCAAGGAGTGTTGAAGTTGCTTGCAGTACATGTGTGACACCATTCATTTTGCTATTTTATCAGAGCAAACAAATTATATCACACACTGAATGGGAACAAATTTGATGAGCAGTAACACAATGACTTCATCTGATGCTTGTAACATTGTTTATTGGTTGGGGGATAGAGGACTTCAGAAAGACCCTTTCCCAAAACCTACTGGGCACAAAGCCTTATGCATTAACTTCAAAATTAGTAATGACAAATTTGTCATTACTAACCCATCTAGTTTCCCTCCTTTCCATTGAGATTTTACTTTAAGGAAACCACAACAATTCGTTTGAATAATTTTTCAAAGCAAACAAGCTGCTTTTGTTCCTGCTTACATTGCAAGGGAAGACAGCAATGTGTCCTTTCTTCCGCCAGCAGATTGAGTGTTTGCTTATCTTAACAGCCTTTTCATAATGTCATCAAGCAAACCCAGGAAGCTCAATCTGCCTTTTTCTAGGATATCCACAGGGAAAAGCAAAGCCCTGCAAATACAAATAGCCAAGGTGCTCTTGTCCTAAGGTCATCTGAACTCACTAACCCTCTCATCACTGATGCTCATGGAAAAACTTGTGCTATTTAGAAAAAAATAGAGGTTGAGATGTTCAAGTCTTCTACAATTATATTCTCAAAATATCTGCCCTCTAAAGTGATATACAAGTCTCTGAATAACCTAAGTGTAGCCTGGCTTTTCCTTGTTCCCCAGAGGATTTGTGGCCTCCTCATTTCACAGGGGCCCTCCCTGGACAAACTGACACCCTCCCATCTCCTTTTCCTCCCTCATCCCCTCCAGGCTCCTCCTCACACTCTTCCCACTCACAGCTTTCCATATCCACAAAGAGAACATGCACATATAGGCTGTGATCACCTATCAGCTTTCAGATGGTGTGCTTCAGCTGAAGAGAACATTTTAGGAAATTTAGCAAAAAAAAATGAAGTGAGGAATGAAGAGACACAGCAGGCACAATTAGCTACTGAAAAGCTACTTTTTGTCCTTTCCCCTGCTTTCTGCAAAATGCTTTCCTGGGAATTTGGAGAATTTACCCTGCTCTGCAATTATTTAATTGAAGCCACAAGGTACAAGTATTGTAAAGCTACTGATACCCAACATAGCTTTCCTGGAATATTTAGAAAAGTGAAAGTTCTTGCAACGGTGTCGCTTTTTCATTATATGCCAGAGAGAGCACAGCAGGCTCAATTCTGATAAAACACAGTCCCCAAACAAGAACTAAGCAGTCCTTCCAGAAACATTAAGCTTAGTTTGGTTGAGATGAGAGAAGACACAGAAGTCTGGTCTGCTGTCACAATATTGCATTATGTTCCTTTCTACATGAAAACACTGCTCTAAACAGAAACATGAACAAGCAAGAAGCTGATGAACATTATGCTGCTGGTAACCCAATGTAAACAGCTGCTGCTTCTCAGATGTTCTCCCAGTTGACTATGCCATGATAGAGCAGAACCCCCCTCAATAGAAATACCAATTTAACAGAAATTCAGTGATCATTTTTGGGGACAGAAATTACTACAAAAGGTGACAGTTTTATACTTATGCTGCAAAACAAATTTAGTTTCTCATAGTTAGAGTAGGGGACAATCCAGCAGCTTTACTCAGAACAGTGCAATTGCCCTTTGTGAGGCTGATAAATTTGAAGTATATGCAGCAAATACCATAAGTGACTTTAAAAGGCTTAATTGTAGAGGAGACAAATATGCCTAAGTATCTGCATCTTACAGATGTTGTGAAGTTTCAAACTAGTTAGTGACTCAGTCTCCTACAAAGTTGAAGCAGTCTTAAAATTATCCCATTTGAAAGGCCTAATACTTTACTGGCAGGAAATGACATATAAATTCTACTTTTTAACCTTTAACATTTCATGGAAGATCTTCCCTCATGAGAATTGGAACTTTCCTGTCCCTCTGTCTCATTTATTTGCAAATTTCATCAACTAATTAGACCATTGAAAAGAAAGGCAACATCTTATCAAAATATATCCATACCATTATATATTTTCTAGCTCTATCTCTATGTAGAGTTCAGCAAAAAAAGGGACTCTCAGGCTTTATTTCATTCATTTTTAAAATTGCTTGAAGTCTATCAAAGACATTTCCATGTCCCTTGAAAAACAAACAGCATAAAATGTAGCCGGACTCAATTAGTCTCTTCCTATCAGGAATGCTTCTCTGAGCCACTGCTTTAACAGAAACAGAAGCTGCCAAGGGGACTAAGCACTCCATCATAATTCCTTTCTTTCCTTCTCTGGTTGCTGAAAAGTTCCCCATACCTCCCTACACTGAGGGCATCTTGAGATGACCCATAAACTAAAGTCTCTAATAGGAAGGTCTGCTGAAGTCCAAGTAATCCAGTTTCTCACCCCTCTGGGAGACTGAGCAAAGAAAAATACAGACACTCAACAGGAAGCAGATGAAAAAAGAACACAAAAATAGGGAACAAGATGAGGACACAAATGCCAGGACCAAATGGATCACTGATGGAAACTACTATTGGGTTCCTTTATTTTTAAAAATGGAGTTCATTGGACTTCCTGGCACACCTTTTCAAGTTAGTTTTCATTTAATTCCTTGATCATAAATACTGAACAAATTAAAATTACACTTAAAATGTTCATCAGAACGGTTGACCAACACTCAATTCAGTAAATACCATTTTCAGAGAATGCTCACGAGAGTCAGACATGCAGTCTCGTACATGCAGACAATAGAGCAGCTCTCTACCTCTAAAAACACAATGAAAAAAATCATAGGAAACAAGTGATTAACACACCGGTTTCAAGACCATGTACTTAATGTTAAACATTGAGTAGTAATTCTCATGATCAAACCTGCATTTAGCTTCTCATTCTTGCTGTACTCTGACAAAGCCCCTGGAGCACAGGGATGCAGCAGGACCCCAATTTCACCAGCAATGTAGCACCCAGTGCAAAAAGCAGCACTGGATTTGGGGTTCTTCCCATTTCCAAAAGATTGCATCATAATAAAATCCTTACCCCAAATTGCTACAATACTGTTATGCCCATGGTACTTTATCATTAGCAATGACACTTTGTCAAGTCTTCTGTAAGATTCTGGGTAGCAGTATTTCTTTCATGGCTTTGCTCCTTAAAAACACTAAGGGAATAAATATCTATCCATGTACCAGCTTTAAGTACCAGAGGACCTTAAAGAAAAGTGTTTTTCAGAACTAATACTGTCTTCCACAGCATTATTCCTCTTTTTCTGCCACAAGTGTTCACAGATTTGCAGTGTTAACAGCATCCACACGGTACCTTACCTCAGAGCTGCTTGGGATTTCTGACCCCGTGGTTGAAACGGTTTCACACAGAGGTCCATTGCATTCTTCTCCTAAAAAAACACAGGAAGTCACATACATATATTCCTCCTTTTAAAACATTCTTGTGTTAAAAAAATAAGAAGTCCAAGGCACCATACAAACCTCCTAAAGCAACAGTTCAAAGTTCAACCTTATCTGGGGTTGTTGCTAGAAATTGAAGTCACCTTTTTTGTGGCTAAGGGCTCACTGGTATATAACCCTGAGATGTCATGCTAAGGCCCTGCATATTACACATATGGGCCCACATAATGCAGTTAAAATGAGAATCAAGATTAGTAACAGCTTAAATTGCTAGACTTCCTGCTGTCCAAACTCCTGGATTTTAACAGCAGCACTATTTTGGAATGACCCTCCCACAAAGGAGGCGGCTGCCAATTACTGAAGTGCTAATATTACAAAGAAAATGGCATTGAAAAATAGTTCCTGTCACTTACAAGAGTCCAACTGATGGAAAAACTGGTCAATGACATAACACAGCATTCAGAAACAGCTTCATTATAACATGCGTGAAGCTGCTACATGCTATTCCATTAAATCAAAATATGCCTGCAAGAGTCTGATTTACACATCTCACAATCTGAGCATGAGCTTTTTTTATGCACCTGTAGAAAGGTGTTTACACATGCCAAAACAAGTGTAGAGACTTGTGTTAAACCATCTCTAAAACGTTATTGTAGAAGTAACTGATTCAGGCTTATTCTTCCTATCCAATACCACCACAGCAGCTTTAGGGACTATGCTTTTTCTAGAAGATAATGTCAAACTCTGCAGAAGTTTAAAGAAAGAGCGTGGAACCAAATTAACTCACCCCCCAGTACAAACCCTCAATACCCAAGATAAGCAAGTGTCCCATAACAGGAGGAACACTATAAGAACATGGAAGTCCACTTGAAAGCAACTGCTTAAGAAAACCAATTACTTCAGACACTGTTTGTGCAAGAAGATTCCTACACAAGCTGCACCTTCGGACAAGGCTTGCCTCTTTTTTGCTTTACTTTTTCACAGTGCAATTAAAGCACACAAGACAACAAATAACAGAGCACCAAACATAGGTTAAATGTGAAGTACAACATACTCGGAACATTCACTCCTTGAGAAAGCACAGAAACACATTCCTAAACAGCAGCAGTATGAAAAATGTATGCCCACATCACGTGTGAAGGAACAAAGGAGCCACAACACATCTACACAAGGAACCTGCTATGTTCTTAACCATAAGAGCAGCTCACATAAATAAGATATGTCTGGAAATGGTACTGCAAAAAGCCTTGGATGCAATATCAAGGCCTCCAACTAACACTCGATTTCCAGAGGCTCTCAGCAAACAGAAACTGGCAGGGGACACACACAAGAGGGAGGAAGCCAGTTAGTACAATACCTTCTGACCGCCACGGCTTGAACTTGGTGAGAATCACAATGTCATCTTTAAAGGAAAAGACATTTCAGTAAAAAAAACACATCTTTTGAGGCAAAATTCACTTTGAACATTAACCCGCTGTATAAAGGTCCTGTCTCCTTTATCATAAAGCCACTACATTGAAACAAAACAAGCATTAAAGCTAAGAATTACGACCGACAAAGAAAGCACGGCGCAGGTCCCCCTGAAATAACAATATTCACATTTCTGCCAGGTACTAAAGACACTCTACTCAGCAACATAAGCAGGACAATCACTTGCCCCCATCAGCAGCAGGAAGGGCCATAAAAGCTTCTACCAACTAAGAAAATGCTTTTGAAAAATATTTCAATAAGCATCATGTAAAAGATTACAACAGTATTTTGATAAAACATCTGTGATTTATAGTTAAGGGAGCCTCCTTGCTCTTCAACACCTCTATTGTATGCAAGAAGATGTAAAAAGGCCTGTAGAAAGAACATTATCTGTGATTCTTCAGTGCATAATTCATTTGAACAGAAGTTACTATCACTTCCGTGGATTTCTTGGTTCAAAGTTAAGCACAGAACACTAACTCTCAAAAATCCATTTAAGTAGCTTCAAGTATAAGTCATTTTGTTTCAAGTTACTGCCCTTTCATGGGATGCGCAAGTCATATCAGAAAACCTCTATCCCAGTGTAGTCATTACTTCCAACAGCCTTACACTTTGCACAGAGCTATCTGCAGTTCCTTAAATATAGGAGCCTTGGGAGGCTGCACACTATTGGCAATGCCCAAGTGCCACAGGGGCTATAATCTTGTGTTAAAAACCTTCCTTGCCCCAAACTACACCCTCCTACAGGGCAACCTGCTTAGAAAACCCACAAGGCTCCCATATCTTCTCTCTTTCAATTACAGAGCTGGAAGATGAACAGTTATCCAAGAGTTCAGAGAAATCACATTCAGAATGGAAGACAGCTGAAGATAATCAGGACAGATTTAGTCTTCTGGAGTACATGTGATTTACTCCATGTAAAAAGGTACCATTATCAGGAGTTCTGTAACAAGCACGAAAAATAAGGTTTCTTGCATAACACAACATTGGGGTGTTCTACACACTAGTGGGTTAGTTCTGGCTACATTAACCACTCCTCACGCAAAACATCCCTTTTCCCACAGGCAAAAGTAAATCATGTGAGCAGGGATTTAATTCCACATCCAGTCCACCCAACTGGCAGTTTCCCACAATGATGGCCTGCATTACTCCAGCAGTAAGGCTCCCATATCTTCAGAGAGAGAGGGAGAAAAAAAAACAAACAAACAAACAAAAACAAAAAAAAAAACACAAGGCCAAGATGCTGCACTCCAAGCATAAATATTTAAGTTCCTACAGTCTGGCACAGGCTGACAACTCTGTCAGAGTACAGGGCAAAATGAGGCACCTAAAAAGTTGCCCTTTCAGCTCCTAGGGCCCTGACTCATCCACACCAAGCAGAGCTCCTGCATAGATGATGTACTAGCCAAAAATTCTTACTCTTTATATTGCTCAGCATCCTTAAGAGCTTTATAGCTTCCTTAAGCACACTACAAAACCTGGCAGAATTTTTGGAAATTGCCCTTTCCTCCACTAGCCCTAATTTTTAAATGAATCCTCACATTTTTTTTTCTCCCCCTGGAGTCAAGAGGCAGCCAAAGAGACACTTTAAAGATCAAACCTTTGACTTGGCTGCCAAAAACTAGACAGACATCTTCACTCACACACCTGGGACCTCTTCTTAGCAGAGGACAGCATTTCCACTAGCACCATTAAGATTTTTAGTATTATTTCTGAAATAGAGTTTCCATCCATTTCCATGACTTTTTTCCCATACATAGTAATAATATCCCTTTCAAGCAACAAGTAGTCCCCCTCTCCTTTTGGGATTTGTTCTGCTTTCAAATGCCTTTTGCATGAGTTTATATACATATATACACACACACACCCACCAATATTTTGCTGTTTCAGGTGAAAGAGAAACAAGACCAAATTTATATTCCTAATGTTACATAGTAGCTGCTTCCTAATATAATAGCATTTCCTAATATTCTTCTTTACAAAGTAGCAAGAAGTTACCATCATGGAATTGCTACTTATACTTACACACTGGAACTTGCTGACTGCCATCTCCCATCCAGGGATTCAAATCAGCACCAAGTCCCCCCCACTAAAAAAAAAAAAAAAAAAAAAAACCACAACAACACACACCACACCCACTCTACATAGACTGCTCCTGAATAAAGCTGCTCATTCCAAGTCATCTTTAAAAAGCTGCATTTTAAATGCTTATCTAAAATAAGACTTCCAAATGATTAACTACATATATATACCCGTTGACCATAACCTCCCAGCTCATCCAACTTGCCCAACACAGGGAGCACTCTGGTTTCCTGGGATTGTCTCCTGGGTTTGCAAGGGAAAAGTTGTCCAATGGCAAAATTCCTGCCCTAGATGTCTAGGCCACCTGGGGAATTTCAGACCCACACATTTTATTTTTTTCTATAATTATACTGCCAAGTCTATCAATCAGGACAGTTACTACTTCTCCTGGCACCATTGGCAGCAGAAGGTCTGTGCTCCTCAACCAAAGATGCAACCTCAAAATGATTCTGGAACCGGTGCTTTATGCACAGAGCTGCATAAACCTATTCCTTAATAAAAATAAGGTAAAATATTGAGTGTACAGTAAATCCAAGATAACTTAGAAGGAGCCTTATACTTAATGGCTCACTTCAGCCGGAAAT
>NW_010587520.1:42540-59102 GCF_000705375.1 Tinamus guttatus | reverse complement strand
GGCAGCAGCTACGCGGCCGGGAGGGAGCCCCGAGGGGCTTCTTTGGAGCTTTCCTAACCCAAACGCCTCCCCCACCCCCGCAACAACAGTGTCCTGGTGGGATTTCTCAGGCACCAATTTAACAGCAGTGTCCTGGTGGGATTTCTCAGGCACCAATTTAACCGAATCCCGTGAGTCCTAAATTACTCAGGGTGCAGGGGTTGTGTTCAGGTCTCCATGTAGTTACTAGGCCTTTACTTTTCCTGCATTGTATAACTGCTGCCAGAAATGTATTTTTAGTCAAAGGCAAGGCTTAAATCGTGCTTGGTTGCTTTCCAGGCCTGAAATGTTTAGCTTGGATTTTAATCTGAAAATGCAGGGTAGTGGGAACAAAGAGTACGGGACTGGCGTACTAAAATAAGCATTTAAGAACTTGAAAGTGCATACAGTTCACTGGATCAGATGATTGCTTTAAAAGCTGGATTTTCTAAGCCTTTAATTTGATCACGGCTCTATGTTATAGGATAAAAGCTTTTATGCCCACAGAAGATGAAGTTAGAAGCCAGTATTCAATAAGAGCCAAGAATAGCAGGGATTTTAGTGGCCAGGCCTGGGCTTTGCCTTCTAATTACATGCTCGCCCCTCCCAGCTCCACCCTGCATCTGCAGCAATGGAGTTGACCGTATCTTAAGCTGTAAGTGCTATATCTAGAAGGCTAAAAATGCTTTTGCATATCTATGTAATTGGACAGTCTCACAGTTTGCTGAGGCACTGAATTTGTGTAAATTACCTACTGAGCAATGCCACAGACAGGGCAGAATCCTCATGTCCCAGAGAGAGCTCTGAAGGCCTTATGCCCCTAGGAGACAGACATAAGCTGAATAAATGCAATAGCCTGCTTTTAGGTTTCTTGCATATTCAGCGTTTAAGCAAATGCCTCGCACTGGTGTTTTGCAATATGCTTGAGTGATCCCGGGCAATGTTTGTGCAAGAGATACAGACCTCTTTTCCTCCCACCTTGTATTATCAATAACTCTGATCAGCCTTTTAGACATTGTTTTTTTCTGGGTTTTCAGTTCCTACAAGCAACGGCTACTGCCAGAACAAAGAAAGGAACAGGGAACTCACAGTGGAAGGAAGGGCAGGACCATTTTTTTCCTTGTCTGTCAGTACAGCAACTTGGGACGCTGTTGTATTTTTGCTTCTGGTGAGCTGGATTTCAAACACATTGTCTAATTCAGTGTATACATTTATTCTTTAAAAGTTAAAGTACCTAAAAGCTTGTATTTGTACATAATGGCATCTCCAGGAGTTACTAGCCATGATTATATGTAAGACAGCACCAAAAAATAAGCAAAAAAAAATCTTCATCTGTGCTAACGGAGAACAGATAGTCAGTAGCCCTTGTAAGGTCTTATTCTCTTTTAAAGTACATTTTAAAAAGGAAGCAATTTAGTAGCCATCATATTTTCAAAAATATTTAAGCACAGATAATTGTTGTAATTTGAGCACTAGATTTCAAAGATACTTCTGCACCCATGTCCCCGACAGACACCTTATGATCTGTTGAAAAAATTTCAGCTTATGTGCCAAGATCGTTTCTTTAAAAAACAATTTGGGCTTCATTTGTTTCCTCTAAAGAACAATATGCTTCTTTCAGTCTATTTGTTCAGAGTTACAGTAAATTTTCAAATTGATTATGAGCACAAGCTTGAAATGGATGTAGATACAATGAAGGGAAAGCAGTTGAACAGGCTTAAAGAGCTGAAGTGGGACTCATATGAAAGATATGTGCCAAAGTCCAACATGATACGAAAACCCCATTCAGTTATCTCATAATCTGGGAACTGCCTCAGGCATTTTTAAAACGTGGACCAGAAAGGAAGAGCATTATCTGTTTCTCAGGCAATCCCATCAACTGAAGTTTAAACACTTGCCTGGAATGCAAGAGATCCAAGGCCGATGATTGCGACCAGAGGGAATTCAGCCTCTCCCAGTGTAATGCTGCAACCAGTGACCTTTACGCAGTGCTGGGTGAATGAGCGAGGGACTAAGCAGGAGACAGGGCATGACATGGAAAGTCCTGCACATACCATGCACCCTCTTGTTAAAGTTGCTACTGTGAAGAAAAGAGGGTAGTAGCTACTGATTGGACAGAAAGCAGATGGGCAGTAGAATTTGTGTATTAAGAGAGCTGATTCTATTTCAGTGTTGCTAAACAGTCCTAAAACCTGCAGGAAATGATAATGATGAGAGAATACCCGAAACAGTTCCGGTGTAACAGGGTGGCAGAATGCAAACCATTCTCACAGGAAGTAAAAAGTTTTACGTAGTAGGTAAAAGCTTGCAGTTATTCACTGCACTTTTTCCTACAGCATCACTTTTTGATTTGTCTGCTGTTTTCAGTAAGCGGTCCAGGCAAAAAGAGTATCTGTGACACTTAAACAAATGGGTGATGTTACAGATTATAATCTGCCTTTTTTTTTTAGCCCTGGTTGTTACAGATTCACAGCAGTAGAACTAAAAGCAACATCCTGGTTTGCACTCTTCCCTAGAGCAAGGAAACTGCATGGAGGTGGTCCCAGCTAAACTGAACTATGTCTCTGTAGCCTGCTGACTACTAGGGGAAGAAAGCACAAGACAGAGACAGCAGTTTTGTTTCTTCGGTGTGAATAAAATAGATTTAGAAATACCTACTAGATATCAAATTATTCTTAACAGAGACTATTTCTCTTTTCAATTGTAATCATACATTTTAATTCTGCAGTCCTGCAGTTACACTTCAATAACGGGATAAATTTCACAGTTTGCAGTGGGAAGGCCATCAAAGCCCTTTTAAAAGCATCTAAAGAAACCACAAGAAAGATCGCAAGAAAAAAATGATCTCAGTTTGTATCAGGAGCTGAGAGAATCTGCCTCTTCCACTCTCTCATCATGCCTCCACAGCTATAATTCCTTTGATTTCCCTTCCTAAATAGCAAGAGTGAAGATCAGTATTTAATTCTGAGGGGTAATGCACTGGTAGTTACATTCGTATAAAAGGCTGCTTCGTGCAGTAGGGATGGGGAAAGGCTGCATCATGGATTTTGGCACTTGAATTACAATTGCCACCTTAAAATAAAAAGGTGCACTATTTTAGTAAATTCCTCTACTACCCGTGCAATCACCTTTTCTCAGTTCTCCTGTTACGGACAATATAATTTGTCAGGGTGTAGTGCCCTCTGGTGGTAATTAGGTCCTGCTGACACCTTGGGCTTTGTATTTTTAACCTGTATCTGTTGATTATCCTGGAGTGATAAATGGATAAAATAAGGTGGCATTATGCTGCGTTTTTATACACAGAGGATTGTGGAGTGAACAAATGAGGTGGTGTGTGAAAGTCAGAGCATTACAATGATTTGGAGCAGCAACTAGCTCTAGCAAAAATGTAAAAAAAACTTCAGTGTGTGTGTTAATCAGCTTAGAAAGTAGAGCAGAACGGTACTTAAATGGGACACTGTAAAGCTACAAGAGAACAAAACAGTGCCGCTCTGTATGAAGTGTGGCCTCCCAGAAAACTTTGTACACACCCTTGTACGTGAACATTTGCAACTGCCCTGGTTGCATGTTTTATTGCAAAGAGTATTAGAATAAAATAAAGAGATTGATAGCTTTGTCAAGAAAATCTAGAAAAATATAAAAGCGTCAGTATACTAATAAGGCAAGATGTTCAAGCACCATTTATTTAACTATTACAGACTGGGGACAATAATTAAAATAATAACACAAGTGATTATCTAGTCCTTTGCACATGTGTTCTCTACTGTTTATAAAATTCTTCCTTCTGAAGAAAACACACAGTTTGCCATCAAAATAGAAAAGGCAGGTGAGAAGGAGAAAAAGTTAGAAAGCAGCATTTATAGGAGCAAGCCAGATGAGGTGTGTAGGGCTGTCCACCTTAGAAAACCCACCCCTGTGATGGTTACAGACAGGAAAGAAGTTTGCTCCAGGGGGTTTGTGCAAGAATCTTTGCCAAGTGCACACAGGTTTTCCCAGATTCTTAGAGTTGTGGACTGGCTTGTGCTATCTCACAAGCCAGCTGTGTGTTTGGGAGTGCTGCATGCACCCTGACCAATGTGCATTAATGTATGCTGCAAGGGAGCCTTTCTGAAAAGGTGTAAATGAAATAGGGAACGACACCAGCATTGATCCAGCACTAGTGGATACTGCCTTTTTAAAATTCTAATAAAACTAGAACGTGAGCTGATAGTTCTTTGTTGACATCATCAATTATTTTATTAATATTAATAGCAAGGCCCTTTTCAATTTCCAAGTGAAAAAAAGAATCAAATCTTTGTGCAGTATCAATAAGTACATCAGCTCTTAATCCATTTTTGCCCAATGTTGTGATAAAACTTGTCTGTCTGAAGTTAACAGAGGCAGCTTTAGTTAATCTGTCTGCTAAAATTTTGAAGAAATTTTTTATAAAAATTGGTCACTTAGTAATAGGCCTGTGATTTCTGATGTGATTTAATTATTTCTGGGTCTGACATCCCGAGAATTACAATAGAATGGCAGTTTTTAAAATGTCAGCAATCACTCCTCTTTTCAATCATTAGCCAGCAAAACACCATCTGTATCAGCTAACTTTGGCCTGGCTTGCAGCAGTTCTTTTCTTTGTTTCTTTTGTATTTTAAATCACATCTTTCAATGCATTAAGGTTCATATTTCTGAGAGTCTCCTGCTTTTGGCTTAGTATTTAGTCTCAAGAAATCCTAATGCTAGAACACCATTGTTTTCTATCTGGATGCCACAGGATTTATGCTGAGCATCTCACTATTCTTCTGTTACCATGTTGTCATCGAGACATGTAATAATCCTTGTTCTGGATTCATTTTCAAGACTGTGCTTTGTCACTAAATCAGGGGTCATACGTTCTAATTCAGCACAATTACATACATTGTCAGGGTCAATATCAGTCATAGCACTTGTTTTAATCAGTTTTGCTTACTGTCTTTAATGCTAACCTTTCTGATGATGCTTTGGACAGTAGAAAATTTATTTGCCATTCTTAAGGCCTTCTTTTGGCTAATGAGAGGCCAATAAGCCATTCCACAACTCTCTCCTAAGCATCCAATGTTTTTTAATTCTTGGTGTCATTGGTTGCTCTTGGAATTGCAACAAACAATGATTTTTTCTATCTCTTTTCTGAGAGAAAAGAAATACTGAGAGTCCAGTAGGGCCCCCCCCCATGATTATGCGGAGCATGGAAAATAACCACCGTGGTTACACACTGTAGGAGAAACACTGCCCATTTCACCAGTGATTTTCTTTCTGATCAAAAATGGGCCTAGACCGAGATAGAATAAGCATTCTCATCAAAGGTGTGCAAAAACAGTTCTACTTATCACTAATTAACCATTATTTTTCATACTATGCTTTATTATTCATTTATTCATTCATTTATTTTTCATAAAAATATATAATATGCATTTCAGAAGCAGACCAGTGATATTTAGATGTCTCCCAGTACACAGCCTGAGTGAGACTTAAGAGACCAGGCAAGAGGCAGAACCTAACATACATAGGCAAATAGCACGTCACCTTTGAATGCATCTTCGTCTGTTTGTCTGCAAGTATTTTGACTGTTTACACTGCAATATATAAAGTGTCCCAGCATAGGCTACTATGGGTCAGTTTCTTCTACTGCTGTCCTTTGTTCCCAGGCCAGTTCTTTTGGAAGTATGAAGAAATCATTTGCAGAGAATAAATATTTAACTTTATACATCTAATGATGTTTTATTTTTATGGACCTAATCATGAAATTCTTAGTTTGTCCATTTACAAATTCCTATTAAAGTTAATGGCTCAGGATTTTTGCTGTTAGAATATCATTCATTTTTAGATAGCAATATTTCACTTCCTTCAGTGAGAAAGGAGAATCAACCAGAAAACAAAAATAATTGAGAAGGTCTTTAGGTGTTACAGGCATGACACAGTGAATGAAAATGCTTTTATATAAGGTTGTGATATGGCAAGTTAAAAATCATTTTCATTTCTTTTAAATGAGTAGCTTACATTCCCAGAGACTCTGTCCTCTGTTTAAAAAGCACAAGTGAGAATACTGTCCCCAGAAAAGCTATGCTGTGTAATTTCTTTCTTCTTCGCTTGCAATCAATCATTCTTTCAGTGTGGGTGATCTTGTGTGCTGCTGCTTGGTTTGGGAACACTCCTTGCTGTGTGATGCCCACGACTATAGCTTTTCACCATATGATTATCCAGTTTGCTAGATGTAGTCATCTGTAGTGAGGTACTTGAGCACAGTGTTTTGATTTGGCTTTATTTGAATAAGCGTGTTCTTCCCTTGCTGCGTTTTTAAATGCTTGTCGAGAAGCATCCCTGCTTTGTCTCTTTCACACAGGTATTACCGTGTGTAACTAACAGAATCGCTGTGCATTACCCCAAGGCAGTCTCTTGATTTTTTCTTCCTGTAAGTGGACAGCCAAGAGTTTTGCTGGGAAGATGTGCAAAGCTTTCATTTGGGGAGCAAACCGCAGTAATGTTTCTGCCTATTGTAGTTATCTTTTAGAGATTCATAGCCATTCACTTTTTTGGTCTCAAATTTGGTACTACATGCATATCACTCAAATTGGACAAGGGAATTTGGACATTGATTTTATTGAGCAACTGTTAACCATTTAAAACTGATGATTTTATCAAGAACATTGCAATTCTTTTTTTTCCATAATGTAGCTGAATAGGCCAGTGATCACAATACTAACCTGGCAATGGTTATGACTTACTGCTATTGCTCATGCCTCCCTCCCATCCCATGGACTCTATTATTCTTAAAACTGTATAACTTTTGCAGACTCATTGATGGCAGAGAGAAGGAAACAGACTTTGCTCCCATGTTTGGGGCATTTGTCTGGCATTTTGGTGGAGCAAAACCAGTTTTACATAATTAGCACATTATGCCAGCTCTACCAGCTCTATATTGCAGCCCCACAGCATGATGCTGTTAGAAAGGAAAGTGTGAATTATGGATGAGTCAATCACTGTACAGAAAATTACATTGGCATATATAACAGAGAGAAGTTTAGGTATAATTATGGTAGGAAGATAGTGGGACAAAAGCTCTGCCTGCTGAGTAACCTTGGTTTGCTTGCAGAAACAGATTCCAGGCTTCCTTCTGTTTGTAGGATTGGCACATTTAGCTGGCACACTGTTTTGCCAAAGCCCAGTATATAGCACAGATGTGGGGTTAATACAAATCGTGATAAATTGAAACTGAGCCTTAAATGAATCTAACATAAAGCAATTCGGATCTGATACCCTCCCATATGCTTACAGACCGGATAAAGCCTTTTGTGTCCTTCACAGGGTACCTTTTCCACCCCTGTCATTGCCATGGTCCCAGGAATAATACTTGTTGCACAGTTCTGACTATCTAAAATATGCAGTTTGTGGATTACAGCAATTTATGGATTACAGCAATTAGCAAAAGATGTTGACAATGTAAACAGATAAACTCAA
This sequence comes from Tinamus guttatus, assembly GCF_000705375.1. The sequence goes on along the minus strand of NW_010587520.1, from coordinate 51,608 downwards.
TGCACTCCTGCTTTTCTAAACAGGAGTGTAAAATATTCTTCTCACCTCCTCACCTCACTTGAGGAATCCCGTTTCTTTGCAGGTGGTTCTGTAACTGCTTTGGTGTCTTTGCAGGTGATTCTGTAAGTGCTTTGGTGTCTGGATAAATATGTTAGACTTATGCTCTCTCCTTTCTCAGCTTTCTTAGTTCGTCTGGTTTTTTTTTTTCTTTTCTTCCTCATAATCCTCCAGAAAACACATTTACAGTCTTACCAGAGCTTAACAATGTGTTTGGTTACTCATCAGGTAGCCTTGTGTTTTGTATTTTAGTCCCGAAAATACCTCTTAGGCTGCACGGCTGCCTGCCTAATTCACCCGTGTCTGTGCTCTCAGTGGTGCTTCTGTTGCCTGAATGTCCTGCTTGTACCAGGATGCTTCACACTTTCTTTGTATTTGTCCTGAAAGAAAGATCTCTCTTACATTCATGATCTGTAAGAAGATAAAACGCTTCCTCTCCTGCCTCTCCTTCTCTCCCCACCCCGCAGGCACAATAATATATTAATGCAGTAATTTTGCAAATATGAAACACAGAGTTTTTAGGGTGCAGCTGTACCCCAGCTCCCCGCTCTAATAAATAATCCAACTCTATATAATAATCTTACTGAAATGTAGTACCTCCTGGGGGGTGACAGCCATATACACTACTAGACTATAGGTTTCAGCAGCAGCTCAAGACAGACTCCTTTGTGTGTACAATTCAACGGAAACTAAATGCATCACGCGAAAATCAAATCGGTGTCCTCCGTATCAGTCCCTGGGGTCACTTGATCTCTTTCGAGCAAGGAGTTTGTTATTCACACATGCCACAGAAGCTGTCAAATGGTCCGACTCAATAACAACTAATAAAGCAACCCCTCCCCTCCTCAAAATTTCCCTAAGGAATCTGTTTAAATTGAACGGGGAGTAATAAATCTCAGCGTGTCAATAGTGGTGAAAATGTTAATTCTGTTGACTCTCCCCAGCTAAAATTCCGAGTGCTGCTCTGGGAAGATGGCTGCTACTTGCGTTCAGTCTGCTGCTGCCTCCCTGCACCACAAAACTAAATCTCAGCTACTGATTTTAGGGAGGTCTTTCAAAGGGAGCGAGGTGACAGGGATAAATATGCAGAGCAGGCTGAGAGGATCGCTAGCATGGAACAGAAATGGGTCCCTGTATTTAGGATAGTACAAGTCTTATTTACTGTGTCACACAAAGCTAGTTTTACATTAGTGTCAATAATACCGTTTTCTCTGTTACACAGGCTGGCTAGAGTAGGGCTTTCATGGTGTAAATTTAGTCTACTAAAGGCATTGCTGTGAGTAAATTGTACTAATGTTCTTTTCATCCTTTTTAACCCATTTTTGGGGGTTTGACAAATGTCATTTTTGGCCTTTAGATAATCTTTTCCTCTTACTGCTGTGGAAGTGGAACTGCAAGGACCGACATTAAACATTTGGGGAAATTTGTTCCACTCTTTTTATAATGAGAGGAAGGACCATGTCCCTGGGTTAACTGGCAGCTTGCAGGTGAGGGTGTTGCGGGTTCCGTGACGCAGGTGCTTTGTTTGGTTTGTCTGTAGGTGTCACCGACATAATACTATCTTTGCACAATGTTACCCTGAGGCGGTAAGCTGTGATTTCCTCCTAATGATATAGGTCTTTCCGGACCTACAAGCTCTTTCACTGTTTCGTTACTGAAGGCTTTCTTGCTAGTACCTACAAGGTACAAACCTTTAAACTTCTTCTTTTTAAGTAAAAAGTAAAACAGTTAAATCTACTTCCTATGACCCTTATAGGAATGTAGGGCTGGAGAAGAGTTCCTACATTGGTGGTTCCAGCTACAAGCAGCTTCATTTTACTGTCTGTGTTACAAAGTAGTACTGATTGCTGCATGCTGGTAATAGTCTTCTTTTACAGGTGTGGCAAAAAGGGAAAAAAAAAAGAGTAAAAGCACTTCTGGAGCACTATTCTTGGCAAGAAATTTCAAGAGTGGAAATTCTGACTATAGCAAAGGATAGTGACGGGTTTGTACTTAGTCTTTCCTTCCTGTGCTGTTAGCTTTCGGGTGGCATCAGCACAGGTTGGGTTAGCTTCTCCTGACAGGCTCTGTAGTATAATCCACCATCTTTTGCATGCAACGTATTTGTGCAGATATCACCAATAATCAAATATCAGCTAAAGCTTATGAGAGAGAATGTCCTGATTTTCAAATGGCTTGATGCCACCAAAGATCTCCCGTTTGTCTCCAGCTTTAGGGGTTCATCAATTTCTGTTCCTCCAAACTCTAGCCTTTGGCTGAAACAAAAATTCTCAGTGTACTGCCGCTAAGTGATTCTCTGCAATTAGGACAATTTAAATTGGTTCCTAGATCTCCTAATGTAGAAAGAGCAAAGAGTTCGGGTTAATTGCACTTCTGTCGCTGTAGAAGCTGTACACATATGAGGAGATAAAGAAAGTAGCCAAGGACAAATAAATATATTTAGTTGGGGCAATTCTATATCTGTGTAGAGGTTCTTGCCCCTCTTGGCCATATGTGACCATTTTTGTTAGGCAATTGTTTGGCCTCCATTTCAATTACATCTGAGCATTTTCCAGTATTTTGTTATTCCAATAAAAGTATTTAAAAATCTCACAGTTTTCCCTTGCTTTTGGCATTGCAGCAGAGTCTTGTCAAGTTTTGTTTGCATGTGCATTTCAAAGAGGTATTTCCAGTCCTCTTCCGTTTGTTTCATCAGCAGCTTGAGAAACAGCAGATAACGCAAGCAGGGTGTGTACTGTAGTGGCGGAAAAGAATCAAGCATCATTAAGTTCCAATACCACAGTAATATTCTTCAGTAAGACACATTTGCAAGCTTAGGATCCCCTAATATGTATTTTTATGCATGGGAACATTGCTTAATGCTTTAAGTGATCCTACTGGATTTGCAAACATTGTGTCCTAGGTGTGTGTTTTCCAAATTCATGTATGATTCATGGTACTAGTTTATCGTGGTATCATTGCTATAAGAAATGCAGAGAGGAGGTTTTGCAACAGATTAGGTGAGTGCAACTTATATAGATGAGGGAGCTAATACTGTTTGAAAATAAAATTTGAATTCACAGAGCCAGATTGGTGTCATTTTCTGTGAGCTAATACATTTGTATCGTTGTGCCAGCCGGATCTTGAGGGATACAAATATGCAGGTTTTTCCACCTTCTTTCTTCTTTGGCAATCTCCTTCTGTGGAAATAGCTCACCTTTTTAAAGTGTTTGCCCACATCCTAATATAAACATTTTCCAAAATACAGATTGGTATTCTCTGGCTTGGTTTTGATGCTCTTTGAAAAATCTGCTACAAACTGCCCACTGTAGGGGAAGTGACCTTGTTCAAATTATTATAAATAAGTGGGAAAAACTCTTGCCTCCTAACAAACTCCAAACAAATATGATTTCAGTCCTAAAGATTGACTCTATGTAATTTATGAATACATAGAAATAGAGTTGTAGAAGGATATGTAGTCTCTTTATTCACTTGAATTTCTATTTTTTGCTTAAAAATAAAGTTTAGTTTACCTTTGTTTTGTGCATGAGATTTGGAGACTATTTTGACTATGTTGAGCTACATCTAATTTTAGATTTTTTTTTTTGAAGAATGAAGGCTGTAAGTGCCTGTCTCATTTCTGAAAAGGGAATTTATGCTCCTAAGTCCTTAATGTGCTTATGAAAATTTTCCTGTAAATGGCTTTTCCAGGAACTCAGCAGTTTTGGAATGTGAGTGTCTCTCTAAGCTGTATCCATATTTCTGAAAATCCCTGAAAAATTAAAGATGGCATATAAGTGGACCTCCTACGTAGCTATTCCTGCAGGAAGTTAAGTTAAACTGCATGTTATTTTATTACCTTTGATTTTAGCCTTTAATAAATTGCAGCATAATCTGATAAGTGTTACTCTGAAACTTTCCACATAATCATAGCTTAACTGCTAGTCAAAGTGTTTTCAAAGGTAGATTTATGACTGTCCTGAAAGTTAATAGAGAAATATTTTGAAAATTGTGTACTTTTACTTCTAAAAAGAAAAAAGTATTCCCTATTAAAAAGCCAAAAGCTTTTGAATGTTTTTCAATGTCAGAAAAAGGAGACAGTGAGTCATGTTTTTAGCAGTGGGATCAGTTTGGTGGGACTGTTTCCAATTACACTGAAGTGTGAAAAATACTTGGTTCTGACAGTCTGCAGTTAGAGATTACAATTTTATTCTCGTTTCTGGCAATAGTAATTTAAATTGAAAAAAAAAACCTTTTTTTTATTACAGTATATTGTCCTGCAGAATAACCTGACCTCTCTACCCTTCTTCAGGCAACACATAGCTGAGACACTGAGGGCAGATTCTAAGGGGGTTCCCATCATTGCAGTCCTAACCTACATAACTCCGAAGTCTTCACACCCAGAGGGCTAGAGGCATCTACTGAACTGTGTATACTGAAACCTATATACATATATAAATGTGTAAATTCTGTCAGCCAGTGCTTGGATATAATATTATAGCCTATAAAAATAGGTTCCATAAAATTCAGCATGAAGAAAGAGCAGAACAGCCAACTGGTGGGGAAAGGCTAATAGAATGGAGTGCCCAGAATTAAATTCCTTGTCGGCAGCTTTGGCAGACTCCCCGTTCCTCATAGCTTTCAGCTTCCCTAGTGGTGACTGTCCTACTTTTTCAGGAATAGTATTTTTCTCAGGGACTTCAATTTGTTTTGCATTTATCCTATGTGAATTCCAAGAATTTATCTCAAACTAATGACAAATTAGTTTGTCATTGACAAATTGATTGTTTTTATGCAAAAAAAGATTCAAAAGGAAAGAGTGGGAGCCACTTGTCTTGCATGTTATATTGTCTTAGAGTCCTACTAGTATGGTTGATAAAGTTTTTTAATGTAATGAACTTTTTTGAAGCTAGATTTTCTAATACCCAGAAATATCTTCGGGTGGGTTTATAGAGAGTGATTCTTCTCTCTTTCGTATGGAGTTGAACATGTTCAGAACATATTCTTGAGGCTCTATCAGCGAGAAAGAAACATGAGTATCCGTATTGTGGATCAGAGTGATTTTTAAGCATGAAGTACCGTAGAATTGTACTGAAACAGGAAAGTGGAAAGGAATTGCAACCTCGGAAAGGTCAGAAAAGTCCCCATGCACCATTTCTTTATCAAGTCAAAATAGAGCCCAACTTTTAGGCATGTCATATTTTTTCAGTTCCATAGAAAAGGAAACAAAGCATCAAGACAAAGAATATTTCCAGAATATAAGAGAATAAAAATAATATGCTTTTTAAAAAATGGCTTGCTAAATGTAACTTGTAGCTTTGTGACTGCTAAAATTCTTGGAATTGGGTATTTTCTTTATTCAGTGAAATGAGATAATTATTTATTCTTTCTCACTGTGATTGTTTTTATTCACTGACTCATATTATCAATGCAGTGCTATATCTGAGTTTTACCAGTTTTACCAGTTAGGAATTTGGCTTGAGACTTGAAATTACACACTTGAATCCTTTCAGTGTAATTGAAGTTCCTATCATTAATGTATAGAGGAGATATCAAACTCTGTGTCTGAGCATATCTCTTCATTCCTTGTAATCTAGTACCAGATTTTAATGTCAGTGAATTCCCTATCTTTTGGAACTATAATTGAAAACTTGAATCAGACTGAAGATCTGAAATACAGAATCATATTCAGATTTTGAAATGAAAAAAATCCTCTAATTTTGCATCAAATTTATTGAAGAGAAAGGACTCTCTGTTGCAGATTGCTGTATATATATTCTATACTGGATACATTTTCTGTGCTGTCTGTAGTGATTCATGTGAGATGCTATTAGCAACAAGAGAGTACTCTGCAAGATGATGGTAGTCTTGCTGATACAAGCAAATAATTTTGATTACATTAACGTTCCATTTAAATAACAGATTGCCAGGCACAAACTTTATATATCTTATTCCCCATACAGGCAATATATGGATCTGGGAGTGTGGTTTTGTAGATTCATTTAACACTTAATACACTTTTAATTAAATATTTTCTTCAATATGTCTTTGTATGGCTTGTGATACCATGAATTTTCACAGTGCTTCATAAAAGAGATATTTACCATTTTCAAAATAATTATAAAAGTCTGATATTAGGTTTACTGAGGCATACTGCACTGGGCAGCAGGAGGAAGGTAAATGGAAGTGAATTAGTCTGGAAAACCTTTCAAGTAATCCAGTACAGCCTCCTGACATTTCCTCCTGCTCCTTCTGCTGAAATATATCATCTACACTCATGAACTGTTTCTGCTGAAGAGCACAGATGCAGAACTAGTCAAATGCCCTTCCAGCTCCTCATCTCATCAAAATCTAATTGACAAACAGCTAATCAAGGCCAGTGACTTCACAGTTCCAGAATGGAAGTAAATGTGGAAAGAAATCAGTTCTCTCAAAGACTAATGTTAGACAGGATGCAAAAATTCATTTGCATGACTATGGCTACCAGTAAGAAGACTTACTCCTTGGATGCAAAAATTCATTTGCATGACTATGTTTGGCTACCAGTAAGAAGACTTACTTCTTATGTTGCAGATTCATGCTTCATTTCTGCTTTAGAAAGCAGAATGACAGGGTGGGAAATTTATCTGAGCAGAACGATGAAGAGCAAAAGCGGCAATATGAGGGATTTGCATCAGACTGGGAATGGAAATCAAACAAGACAGACAGCTTTTCAACTGAAAGCCACCACCTTGCTCTTTGAATGTAGACTGTAGCTACTAAGGTTTGGAAAATTTGACAAAATAAGTTTAACTCAAAAAAAATTATAATAAGGTTCTCCAGGTCTTTATTAAGGAAGCCCTTTTGATGATAGTTTGGATAATTTTTAATATAATTAATGTATTAGATTACATTTGTTGGGAGCAGATGGAAGGAGAGGCTGTTTCCAAAGTAAAACATGTGCTGGGCATGCTGATGAAGTGGGACAGAGCAACACAGGAGTGAAATGTTGCTTAGAAATAAATGACTTGAAATGGTCCCAGTATTATCAAGCTACTAGAACTAAAATTAGAAAGAACTGACAAATATTAATGGAGTACAATATGTAAAAGATTATAAATCATGTCTCAGGGCAGAATAGTCCTAAGTTGGGGAAGAATTTTCTTACTGATCCTGCTATTCAGAATGTTTTATTTTATTAGAATTTCTTGTACCTCTTCCTTCCTATTGTGTGAGAACTAACTTGGCCACCAGCAAGGTTAGGACATAAAGCTACATGAATTGCTGGTTTGGTTCAGAAAATAATACTTTTCTCTCCTTCAACAGCAAATGCTTCCAGAGTGTATGGATGGAAATGGCAAGGAAGACATCTGGAAAAATCAGCCAACAGTCTGGAGCAGGTAGCAATTCCTTTTCTATGAGATAAATTTATCATGTATCTCTTTCTGTGGACCATGAGACAGCATAGAGATATTGTTAAGATGAAAAGTTTAATAGCTTCTTTCTCTATTAAGATCCTTCATAAGCATCTGCAGTAGGTGAGAGTGCCTAACGACCGTTGTTCACAGCAGAATTTTGAGCCAGTTTTACCTAACATATTAACTAGTGAGCCAGCACTTCAAATTATACTTGCTTTGCTGGGTTACACTTACTTAGTAGAAAATCTAGAAGTTTGCTACTCATGCTATTTTTATTATATATTTTCCCTTTTTAAGAACAGATTTAGTCAGCCTGGCCCAGATACCAAGCCAAAGTTACTGGCTTGATAGCCTGGGTTTCATGGGCTTCACTTTCAACATCCAGAATTTAGGTGATCCCATGATTAAATCTCAAATGGGAAGGTGTCTGGAGAACAGGAAAGATTGGATCAAATGCTGTGGAGGGTGTCACTGTCCTTAAAGAGGAAATTTCACTGTGCCCTTTCCCTTGCACGTAATAGCCTATAATAGTAAAAGAGCAATAGCTGAATAGGTTTATCTGTTCTTCACCTGTCCCTCTCTGACTGAATTCAAACCAACATCTCCCATTTCCTGGCCCAGTTTTCTTGCTTGTGATTAATCTGGGTCTATGCCCAGGCAGTGGTGTCCAGTCATCCTGTTCAGTCTGGATCGTTGTACTGATATGAATTCAAGATTCACTGGGCCAGTAAGATAATAAGAATATGAATGTAGTTTCATGGGTAGGGCACTACATGATAGATGGATAGCATGAGTTCTGCTCTAAGAATCATATTTTATTCAGTGCCTATTTCAGCATCTCCCCTTTCAGCTGTATTTTAAAAGAAAAAAGAATTGTTCCTGTTTAGATGTTTCAAAGACAGGTCATGGACTCCTTCTATGCCCTTCTATGCCTTTAGCCCTTCTAAAGAGCTAAAAGCTGTGCATCCACTGTAGATAAAGGCAGTTTCCTGAAAAATGTGAAACACAGAGGAGGTCGGGGCCATGTTTCAAACACCTCCTTGTGCTTGGTACTTCCTGAAACAGCAGCTTTCAAGAAGCGCTTCCTACCTCTCCCTCTCCCTCCCCCACCGCACAGAATAAATCCTTGGAATATATTCTCAGGAACATGAGAAGGCCTGGAGAAGGACCGTTTGACCACTGATTCTACCTTTCCCTCTTCCTTTTCCCTTGCAACCATGGGGAAAGTGTGTCCTAATCACTTTGGGCTAATCATCTGGGAGGGATAGGGCATGAGCAGGACCCAGGGCTTCAGCGTGCAGCAGGTGGGTGAGTGCAGGCATCTCTCTTGCCCTTGCAGCCTGAAGGGCCTAGAGAACCACCAGGATCCTGCTGTCTGCCGAGTGCCTGCGCTTTGTGTTAGACTTCAAGTAGTAACGGCAAGAAAAGTGGTCCAGTAACAGTGAAGGGCAGAACTGCATGTTTCTTCTGATTAACTTTGTGATATCTGCTTCACAGAGGATGATGCAATGGCCTTGAAATATTTTTCTTATATCACCCAAAATATTTTCTGTTAAATTTCCTGAAGGTTTTGATCCTTACATACTAGTATAAATATGTACATTCAAATGTTGATAAAGTTAAAAGTGTGATGAT